>PNEQ01045186.1:0-11198 GCA_003012365.1 Medauroidea extradentata
TATCGTTTTTGGCAGTCTTGTTTTATAATAGCAGAGATACTAGCCAAGGTAAGCCGTACTGTTTTTATTCCTATCTCACATACGTCAATAACCTAGAAAATTGCATATTTATATAAACTTTCGGTTCTTACGACAACTCGTAATTACGACAATTTTTTGTGCTGTTACGAACTCTCGTAGTAACGGAATTCCACTGTATAATGTTTTATGTAATGTTCAAAAACATTTAAAGAGCTATTTTTCTTTTCGCTAACTGGAGCAAGTTTTTTTACAGAAATAATAATGTATATGATATCTATTATATGGGATGTTTCTATAACTGTTGAAAAAGCCAGGAGGTTCTAGATTCAGGTGAACTATACCTATGGTGTCAAGTTTAATTTCATTTACACAAAATAATTTCAGGTAAATAAAAGGTTTATTGTAGTACTGTATTCGTGTCTAGCATCTTTACTAGCAAACAGGCATGTGCTGAAACACGGGCATTGCCTTTCTCGGGCCTTCGACCTAAAATTTTGAGGATCTGAGGCCCGAACTCAAGATGGCCTGTAGCTCTCTCTAGCTGCTTCTGAAGTTTAGTGTTGCACAAGGTATTTAGCACAAACATAACAGGGTCTGTTTTGTGAAAAAACCTATAAAAAAATCTTAGAATACGATAAAAATGCTGGTTTTAGGTAGAATTATTTATTTTTAGCTGAACAAAATTTTGTAGGCATAGATAAAATTGTGTTACAGTAGCTCACAGTTTAAATCAAGCTCTGTAGGCTAGATGGTTCCAGAGTTATAAGTCATCAAATTTTGACCCTCTCCCCCCTTAAGACCATTTCGAACAAGATTTTTTTACAAAAATAATTTCTCACTAGTATTTTATAAATCTACTTTAAGGAACCAAAAAAATGAATTTTTGGACAAATAGGATGAATTTGAAAGCACTCCAAACAACGTGTTACACCTTAATTTAAAAAATTTTCAAAAATTTTTAAAAGTATTTCCGGGAACTACAGTGGAACGTATGCTTACCAAATTTCATTTGGATATTTCCAACTATTTTAGAATTACAGCACTCCCAAGTTCAAAAAAGGAGAAAAATACTCCCAATGTTACACTATCTCACACCAGGGCTTTTTAAGGGGCGACTACAGACATGTCATATTCCGAAGAGGAAGGTTGGAAATAGGTATCAAAGCTCGGTGGACAACATGATGAAAAGATGAAGTACTAGACAGATTAAAAACAACAAAGAAGAAAAATATGTTCAAGATCATAGTAACACAAAGATATTGACACCAACCAATGGCCAGCAGTACGCAGCCCATAACGACCCGAACTGACACCAATAAAACTTGTGTGCACTTCAAAGCTAACGACCCGCACAAGTGATTATCAAAGATGCTTCAGACTCTTGAAAATTCTTAAAACTATACTATTTTGAATTATCCTAGTGCTCGTTTTTTACCTTGATGTAGTAGGTGAGGATTTCCATGTTTTGTTTATAGTGAACGGCAAGTGGCCACGACACGGTTGACAACAGTCAAATGTAGAATATCAGAGTATTGTCTTATATAATTAAAAGAAGAGGGGGGCGGAAAAGGAAATTACCAGTGAAAAGTGTAGACATAAATGACATTTGTTGAGTTTGTTGCCATTTAATACATAAGTTGGTAGTTAATAATGGAGGCAGGGTGGGACTATATTTTTATATTTGCGCAGGAAAAGGACAGCGGGACATAGGTTTTTTGGCTGGGCTGTAGCAGGTTATTTCGGGAAATATGAACAGAGTGCAAAGGAAGTGGTTTTATCCTAAAATTAAGTGAGAAAATTAAGATTGTATGTCCGTTGGTCAGTTTTCGAGAGTAAGATTTCTTTCCTGAAAATCAGAGATTGGCACAGTTGTGGTGTAAGTGATAACTGGCGATTAAGTGAGGTAAGCAGGATTTTCCCATGACACACCCTGCAACGAGGTCCATCCAACCTTGGCACCAGGTAAGGTTTATCAAGGTTTTTCAATGGAGATCATGTAACTTAAGGGGTTCTGCTGTGAGTAGTGAGTTTTTAAGGGCTTTTGTAAACACAGACTTTCGCATAATTTTGTTTCTAGCCTTGTCTGGTTATCATTGTTGTGAAATGGTGCCATTTGTTAATCCTTCGTTGTCATTGTAACCAATATTCCGAGTTTACTCAGGCCTAACGCTCTGTCCTCATCTCTGCGCCTAACGTATACGTAGGCCTCTCACCCCGTAGGGGTTGTGTTTTCATAAAATGCAGAGAGTTGCCAATCTATCTCCTTTCCACCACTCTGCATGGGTAATATTCACCTTTCAAAACACGCAAGGCAGGGGATCTAGGCGAAGAAAGGTATTGCATGGTGGCGTGCTGGAGTCCAACAGCCAGCTGTTCAAGGATCAGAATACGTCGTTCCGAAGACGCAGAGGTTGAGACAAACATGTGACTCTGAATAGGCCCTGAGGTGAGATCTGTCTTGAAGTTGCAATGCGGTGGGAAGCATCGCTGGTGCTCAAATCTGCTTGAAGTATTGTTCGTCCCGCATCCCCCTCGGCGTCAAAGTTAAATAAAGTTACTTAACTGAAACTTAAGTTAACGTGCAGTACAACTGCAGTGACGGACAAGAACAACAGCCACCTTACCTGTCTGCTTCGTCAAACACCACGTACTCAATTGATGAAAGCTTGAAGTCCATCTCGACACAGACATGAGTAAAGCGACCAGGAGTGGCCACTATGACATCAGGGTTGCCATGCAAAGCACCGAACTGGTCGTCCATCGAGTCCCCACCCAGAATAAGAGCAGCTCGCAAGCCCACATAGCAGCCCAGCTCCTTGAAAAACTTGTATGTCTGAAAACATAATGACACATAATTAGCCTAAATTAATGACCTACACTGCTCCCTAGTGCCAAGATATGTGTGGCAGCATGGCCAGTTATACTTTACTGTATAGCTGGCCCAACAAGACATAGCACTGTTGAAACAGATGCCACAGAATAGAACTTGCATCACATCAGACACAGAACTACAATACTATTTATACCTGCTCAAAGAAGGTTTCATAATTTAAGGAGAAACTAAATTGTGACCTATAACACTACCAAACCATAGTATAAAAACATAATTACTAAAAAAAACTTCCAAACTTAATCACATTTTGAAAAGTGTAGTTTACAATCTCAACCTATTAGACAAATAATTTTTCAGCTGAAAAGTTTTCATTTTAAATATATCATGTAGATTACATTTTTACCAGTTATGTTATCTATCGACATGATGGAAAAGTAACCTGCTAGAGTTAACAATTTCCTTGGCCACATTACCAAACTGCCCCATTACTAATAACTCACTAGAGTAAACCATGTTGCCTCCTCCACGTTACCAGACTACTCCAAAACTAATAACCTGCTAAAGTTAGCCATGTTACATTGGCCTAATTACTAGACTGCTCCATCACTAGTAACCTGCTAGAGTTGACCATGTTTCCGCAGCCACATTACAAGGCTGGTTCATCACTACTTAGCCGCTTGAGTTAACAATGTTTTCTCAGCTACATTAGCAGGCTGCTCCATTACTAGTAACCCACTAAAGTTAACCATGTTCCTTCGGCCACATTACAAGACTACTCCAGCACTAGTAACCTGCTTTCGTTAAATTCCACTATCACTCACAACCACAATATATCTATTCTAAAGTCCATACTGTATAAGAATTCCATTATTTGACACATCATAAGAAATTAGGACTATATAAATAACCATGTATCCTTTCACCACCATCTACTTTCTAGCTGAAAATCTAAATGTGCCAACTACTACTATTATTATTATTTGAACAGACAATACAGAGATAGCAAAAAAAGCTCCAAGGGTATTGTTGGCCAAACCCGTAAAGTGAATAAGTTGCTCAGTGGCAATTGGTTTACCACAAGTTCTTTCTATTTATGGATCATTGCCAGGCTGTTCCTCATCACAAACTTGTTGGGGAAAGGGGGGGGGCAACAATTCAACATAAATGTTGGCAACCTTCTTCATTTCATGCGACAGCAAGGAAACACCTTTGAAATGACTGAACCTGTGCGACTACACAACTTCATGACCAAAGAATTTGTGGCTAACGATATAAAAACCCGTCAGCTAGAAATTCAAGAATGAAACTATAAACAGAACTAAAGCGGGAGAGATTTGCATAAAAAAAACTGTTTGATGTAATTCGTAATTCCAAACTTCCACGCTTTGAGGGCCATAATAATAGCTTCGTACGAGTACCCACTACAAAACAGAAGTTGAAAAATCTATCTCAAGCATATAGAGACACGGATGTAGCAAGAGGACATTTTGTCACATGACCTTCTTCCAACAAATTCAAAAGGTCAAGATTTCATCTCTACAAAACTTTGGGGAGGTCATTCAGAGTGTGCTAAGGATTTCGAAGTCAGTTTGCACCTTGCAAGAAATGCAGATTGTCTTCGATAGTTATCGTGAACAATCAGTAAAAGAATATGAAATGATCAAGCGAATGTCTATAGGAGCACTCGACCTATCTTGCACCTATACCTGTGCAAATTAATAAGTTTTGGTCTTCAACATTAAACAAGATAAACTTGCAACTGTTAATTTGACAAAACATTACAGATACTTTGATGGATACTGAATTTCCAACTATTAACAAGTGCAATGATTGTAAATGAGGAATTGATACCTGCAGGTAAATTCTCAAATGCTACAGGCCTTACTGTTCTGGAATTGAACAACAGATTCGAGGAAGCTGACCTTCGTGTTGTGCCTCATGTTGAATGGGCTATTTGAAATGGATCGAGAAGACTTGTTGTACCGTCAAATGATGCAGATGTTGTAATTCTTTTACTTCACTTTGTTGCAATGTTCATAAGTCAAGCATTGTCAGAGCTATGGATAGGTTTTGAGACAGGTGAGAAAAGACACTTTATCCCACTTGTATACTGTACAAATCACTTGACCCGGTGATGCCTAGTGTTGCAATTAAGGCACATATTCTAACTGGTGACGACACAATGAGTAAGATTGGAACAAAGCTTGGAGCTTTAAGTGCAGATCCTGTGACATTTCTGAAAGAATTTGCTGAGACAGAAGAACAAAATGACTTTAAAGTTGCACCGTAAGTGCGGTCTGGAGTATGTTCGGGGACTATGGCGCTCGGTGGCGACCATGTGACTCGGTTTGGTGTCTTTATTGCTGATTTTTAGCAAGGCTAAATTTCCTGTGTCCTATGGATCCCTTCCTCTACCCAAGCCCCACCTCGTTCCTGCTGGTGCATGCGCCTTGGGCGTCGGCGATCGCAGCTCCCAAGATTCATGTGTGTTATCTTCCTATTCCTGTTTTAGCACCGATGGCGACAAGACATCTATAAGGTACGTGCACTCTTTCACTTGGTAATCTGGGGCAGTTGGTGGTGGTACTGTCATGATGCGTTTTTGGTAAAGTCATATTTTCTTGCTCTCTTTGAAATTCAATTTTGGAACCGCTGTCCAAACTATCTTTGGCATGTTAACTGTTTCGGGTTCAGATGTTATCGTTGGCCGTAAAATGGCACGCCTTTCAGTTAGTCCGTTTGGATTTTCATGAGCTCTCTTGTTAATGTTAAAAGGTTTTCGTCAGTTTCTTTCCCCTGGAACGCACGCACCACAGTTTAATTTATCCTGCTTTTTTACCTTGCTATTTTCGTAATTCACTGTCATTTTTGTAACCTGTTTATGGCATGTAGTAGTGCCATAGTTACTTCCATATGCTCAGATATTTTGGACATTGAGATACGCACAGACAGGAATCAGCTTAACTTTGTCACACTCTATTAAATTGTTATTTAGATTGTACGGCTTGCTGGCTTTTTTCATTGTAATCGCACACGTATAATGCACAGGGTGTTTGTGGCCCATTGCTTTTGAAGTTTGAGTGTGGTGCAAATGTACCAGTTTCAGGCATGTCAGACTTTTCCAAGTAAAAGTTAGCCCCTGTAAGAGCATATTAAATCTTGTCGTAAAGTTTACAGTCATTCAATCTAGTGTCCTTCGAGGGCATTGTCGCGCTTCATTTAGCTTGGTTGCATATTTAGTTGTGTCGGGTGTGCCACCCGGTTCTTCTTTGTATTTCACGTATTTAACTTTGAGATCATGTTAACAAATTTTATACTAAATTATTTTGATAATCCACGTGTCACACCTATTTGTCTGTTTTGACGGCTGTTTGTTAAAAGCGCAAGCGTTATTGTAAATTGTCTGCCACTTGGGCTTTTAAAATTTTTGAGCAGCTTAGCTCATTTTCCACGCTTGTTCACTTGTTGCTGCACATGTATGAGAGCATCTATACGCTCTTGCGTATCATTATGTATTTGGTTGCTAAATTGTGTGAAGATTTATTGCTTGTAACTTTTGCTTTGCCATTTACAGACTGTTGGCTAATTTTATTCTGCCTTGCATGGCATTACTACATATTTGCTATTTTGCTATTTAAATATTTGTAATTTTCTTGCTCAAACAAATTTTGTTATTTTGCACTTTTCTTTGTGCTCACTTATATTAGTGTATGTGTAAAGTCATAGAAAAATACCTTGTGCATGTGTGAAAAAGGAATTCTAACTGCGAAACTTTCGACGAGCTTTGCTACAGTAAGTTCAAGAGATCAGTCTAGGGTTGCCACAGCAGTGTAACCCAAAAGAGGACATATTCTTGTTCAAAGCATTAAAAAAGAGAACATAAAAAACACTCGGAGTACACCACAAAATTTTTTTATGTAGATGTATAAATTATTTACTTTATTATCTAGTAGTTTAGTAGAGTAAATTAAAAAAAAAAACAATTTCTAGAAATAAACTCCAAGTATGTTAGCACTACAAAATAAAACACAGAATGAAATAGTAATCAACACAGGCTGACAATTGCACTTTCTGTAAACATATTATGTATAACAAACGAACAACGTAATATTTTCCAAAGCAAAGAAGTTGCACATAAGCGCGAGGCCTTTCTGCACAGTTCCTAAACATTTCGTGACACAGAGAACTTATAAAAATACATCTTGGCTGTTTGTTCTTGAAAAAGAGGACATTTGGCCAGTTTTTGTAAAACCCGGCCGGACAGTTTACGAGGCGTTGAAAAGAGGACATGTCCGGGTAAAAGAGGATGTCCGGTAACCCTAGATCAGTCTCACCAGTTGATCTACCACCCACATCATTTTCTGTGCATGGACACATCAAAACAGCATTTTACTTGATAAGATGATGGGACAATGTTTTGAATAAAGCACATGAAGAGAAAGATCCATGAGAATTCGGTTGGGAAAATGTTGATGGTGTACTACTGCCTACTAAATTTTTGAAGCCTCTACCCATAGAACTAACTTGTACGTGTAATTGTAAAATGTGTGCCACAAAAAGCTGTCCCTGCCGATTTGTTTTACTCAAATGTTCAATGAGTGTACAATGTACAATGAGTGATTGCCGAAACAAATAGCTAAAATGTTTTCAAGTTTGTTTGAAACCCATTCAGCTGCAGTGTACGCAACTATGTACACATTTCAGAGGAATGACTGTTATACTTGGAACTGTACATGGAAACAGTGGACTTTTCCTTCCGTGTGGATAATGTGATATGAAAACAATTACGAAAAGTACAGGTTGTTAACTGTATACTTAAATGACTACAAGAACAAAACATTTGATTCGCTTGTGGTTTGAATGAGGTAAGTGAAAGTAAGTACAACACTAGCCAAAATATTTATTTTTTGCAACACTTTACTAAACAATAATAATACATTGCTCAGAAAATGTTTCACTTAGAATGATTAAATTTGTTTC
The DNA here is from genome assembly GCA_003012365.1 of Medauroidea extradentata. Taxonomy (NCBI): domain Eukaryota; kingdom Metazoa; phylum Arthropoda; class Insecta; order Phasmatodea; family Phasmatidae; genus Medauroidea; species Medauroidea extradentata. Next base: position 7,835 of record PNEQ01045186.1, read on the forward strand.
CATTGACATTACATAAACATTATTTTACACACAAATATATATAATCGATTTATTTTTTATGTGATACTGTGTATATTATATACTTATATTATAGATCGCCATTTTATAATGGTACAGTTGTTACTCTAATGAGTTATTTCTGTGTTTAAAAAACTATTTAACCCAAAATGTTGGTTTTCGAAGGAAAATGTGCCGGACGATGTCGACAGCACGAGGGTTTCTTCTGGAATCTCTTACCCCACCCCCTCGCATTCCAACATTACTCTTATTTCTCTCATTGGCTCTTAATACCATACATGATATTAGCTGCGCAAATATATTCACTTAGTTAGCAAAATAACACACATTATTTCTCTCGATTTTTGAAATGTCATATTGTATTTGAAACAAATCTTACATTTTTAAAAATGGTGGCTAGAATATATTCGGCCCAGAACAGAAATGTCTACCCGAGCTAAATAACTTCTCTAAATGTCCACAAAACCAAATCAAAAGTTAAATTCTCTGGACCTAAACATTTTTACGGGGGTATAGTATGGGGCCAGGACTATAATTCCAGGCATCTGAATAACAGCCCAAAAAACTAAATAATCTTTGCAATACAATTAATAAATTGGTAATTCACAACTTAATTAGTAAATTTTTTGCCCGTTAATTTACAGTTGTTTTATTTTAAGCAATATACGAACACAATAAAGGTTTATTTTACGCCACATGAAGTAGGCTCATTCTTGTCTATAGTAGTGTTTCTTTTTATGGTTTTCAAAATGGAAATATGTGTACACAAAATCCATACTTGGTGACTAAACCCTCAAATAATTACAAGTTCCTTATCAGCAAATTGAAGGCATGGCATGTTTACGTTAACTTGTGAAGTAATTTCTGTGTGTCAGTTTTAAATTATTTAACTTTTGCCTCAGCGATACCCAGTTTCGTCCAAAGGTTTGCTATTGCACTTGTTTAATTAACATTTTTTCCTTTCTTTGTATTTACTAATATGACATGATGCTGTGTATGACGTGCTATACACGCACACATTCCCGCCCGTGCACACAGACAGACACACTCACACTCACACAAACCCGTACTAGTATTTTTACCTTACCATCCAGATCACCCAGATTTTCGTGCCAGGACGAGAGAACGTTGCTGTACTGACTAAAATTTCTTCATTATATAATTGTTTTAGTGAATGAGTGAAGTATCAAAATACAAAATTAGGTCTGAATAGAGAAAAATGGTTCTCGATGTACGAAAGCATAAAACATAGAAATAACTGCAGTTAGATAATATTATTAATGTATTAGGAAAACACATACAGGTAACCATTTTAAGTAGGTATTGTATATGTTGGAACCAAGTTTAAATATAGTGCCTTCTGGTTTGAAGGATATTGACAGAGGACATACAGACCTACAATGTGCATATCAATTACAGGGGCATGATCTCATATGCCTAACTTTCCAATTAGGAATATAGGTTTAAGGTCACAAAACTGTGACCAGGTAAAGCTTATCGGGTACCTACTAAGAGTATAGAGAAAATGTTGCAAGGATGATAACCGCCCTCAGTAAGCAAAAGCCACAGTTATTTCAGTTAAAATGGTATTGCAATACCTACAATTTATTAAATTGGTTTTTAAAATTATCACCGTGTTTGGACTATCTTTATGTGAATTTTACCACACAGTGATGGTGAATATTTTAATTAGTTAAGTAGCCTAAACTGAACTGTGCAAAAAAATCTTTGGTGATAGTTCACACTTATCTCCAACAAAAAGTACTATTATACTTAAATGACAATATCCTTGTAATTCATTTACTGTATAAGTCATTTTATTTTAAAATATTGTATGTCCAGTAATTATGATTCATGAAGTGGCTCAACTTACACATAGTAGGCAAACATCTCAAACAAACGTATGAAAGCATAGCAATAAATCAATAATTTGGTAACAATGCTACAATTACAAAATACTGCAATCATGTACAGCAATTATTTTTATATTTCTGGTAATTAATAGCAAAATGTAAAAAATTAAACAGTAGGAAACAGACGTTTTAGCTAAAATGTGAAAGGACCAAATATTGCAGCACATGTTGCCCCTCATTGCACATATCAGCGGCAAGGGGAAATCGTTGAAACACCTCCTACAGAAGCATGATGTACATGCCAACATGAAGTCTATACACAAGACAGAGGTTACCATTGGTTTGGTTCTACAAAAGACAACACAGCAACAGAAATGAGGCAGGAATGTAGAAATTGTATTATTTACGGGAGAAAGTTTATAAAGGACAAACTGGCAGAACAACTACCAGCATAAAAGAGCACATAACAGTCTACAAATATGTTTTATAATAAACAACTCAGCAACAACCCAAAACATCAAAAAATTAAAATTCAGTATTATATATATTCAGTATTGAATAAACTCAAGTTTTATTTCGGACACAGTACTACATAACTTAATTTATCACTATACTTGTACTCATTGGAGTGTTCAATAAACATAAATAGCCTTTGTAATCTTCAAAAACATAAATTTTATAAAGAAAAATTGCAATTTCAAGTTTACAAAATTAATAAGATTTTTAGGGAGCGAGTTTTAGTAGATGAATGATAAAGTGAATGTATATTGAGTAAGTTTTCAATGAAAGAAAAATGCTGTCTAAGATAGAAACCATGTTTTGTTTCACAAGGCAGTTTACAGGTGCTCAGCTATTCCAAAATCATATATGTATTACTGAAGCTCAATATTTAAGTCTAATTACTTGTCAGAATAGTGTTTCTGATTTAAAAAGTTCAATCAAGTATTACAATTACTATTTATTTGTGGATTTGTTTAACCAGATAAAAAAAATGTTTCATTGTCAGAAAAAAGAGACTTAATACACACAATGTGTGTATCTGTTAAAGTTACTCAATATTGATACATCAGGAAAAAACTAATAATTTGTTGTTTATAGACTGCAAAACTTTAGTACGTGCACATAGTTTTATGTTTTTAGATTTTATAGTACAGTATTGTTGCATGTTGGCCTGGCTGGTGGGCATGTTGCATTATATCGGGCAGACAGCCCAATAATTCAACCATAGAGATGTCATTGGGATTCCCCCATGATACTTTGATGATACTGTTAAAAGTTTGAGAGCACAAACTTCATATGTGGGCAATTCCCATGAGTTCTTTGGGATAGAGGTCTTATAATTACAAATAAAAGAGTTAAATTAAGTACTGGATTTAATAGCTCACAAAGCTACGAAATACACAAAACAGTAATCAACTAGAACTCTCACAACCCAATTAGTTATGCACACAATTACTCCTGTGTCACAGACACGTTAATTAACTTTGACAATT
>PNEQ01045187.1:0-11199 GCA_003012365.1 Medauroidea extradentata
AAGTTTAACGTAACATTTGAAGTCTGTTCATACAACATCATGGGAATCCATGCCATCGCACACAACTACCAGGTAACCTCCATTAAACTATAGTTATGCACTAGGCGAAAGTATGTCCATGGAAATTTCCACTCGGGAAAAATACTGCGTCGTAACCAGAAACGTTAACTGCCGCTGATGTCAAGTTGACACCGTCACAATATGTCAGCTTTCAGTTTAGTCATGTAACAAAAGAACAGCGTAACAGTCTACTGCTTTTATAACGTATTTCGTTATAACTTTCCTTCTTCGTTTTATTATTTTCGTTGAACGTACCGACAATAATTCTATTTTGGAAATATTTGTATTTTTTTTTTTTACAACAGCCATTTCTGACTGCCTCGGTGTGTTTACTGCTAATTTGTTGCTCATTTTCTTTTGCTTCGTGCTTTTGTACAACTGTGGCTTCTTATGCTGCAGTGCATTGGCCGAGGAAACAGACGGTGACTCTTCGTGCCAGCAAAGTAGTGCGGTGACGTGGGTTGAGGTAGGTCAGGGTCGTGGGAATAGTGGCGTGACAAGGTCGTCGTCAAGGGCAACGGATCAATAAAGTTACGTCCAAGGATATTAATTATTCGTATATGAACGAAGTGATTACCGCCACCTGCGCTTCTTATGAACTCAAATAATATTGGTACAGCAGGAAATGCATATGTACGGTTAGATATCTCGTACATAAGTGACTACTATTGTGTTAAGGGAAATATTTATTTTACTACGGTCGTTTACCAGGTTGTTACATTACAAGTCTATCGTCCTGGAAAAGGTCTGTTTTGATCGGGACGGAGGACTTGATACATTTAACATAATAATCAAATGTAATTTTCATTGTGAATAAAATATTTTCTCAAAATTAATTATAATAATAGAAACTCTTCTCATCCAAGTATATTTTCTATACATTGATGTTTAATACTAATGATTTCAGTTAGTTGTACTAACTCCCAGTAATTCGGCTCTAAATAAACACAAAGCAGTCTTCAAATTGCATCAATCAGTCGTCACTCAAGACATCTTGTTCCAGAACTCTCTCGTGCTAATTATACAGCATTATTCTTACCTGCTTGCCCGTCCCACATGCCCAAGTGCACCTTGCGATCACTCTCTAACTGCACCAGTGCACTTGTTGCACTGTTGTCACGCGACATTTTTATTTACCGCCGCTACTTCCGCCCATTGGTCATCTCTTCCGCCGAGTCCTCTTGTCCAACACTTCCAGGCACAGGCTAAGCGCCAAGCAACCACTGCTCGCTCGGCCACCGCGGACTGTATTTATGCTCGACCGCAGCACCGCCCAGAACGTTCTCAAAGCTCGGCGATAACACAAGCTGACCCGAAGTTTCCAGGTGTTGGGTCAAGCTTCGATAATTGTGCGGGTTTGCACTCTTCAAAGATGTAACGGTATCGGCAGCCCGGATGACGTCAGAGAAAAGAGAAGGCTCGTGTCGCTTGCGAATGTTAATGAAGAGGGGGAAACAGGGGTTTTTCATATCGTGCAATGTGTGGTTGAGAGATTCCTCGTTGCACTGCTGAATGACTAATTTTAAATTAAGAAATTGTCAATTTCGTCCAATTTAAAAAAAATACATATAATATACAATTCGGTTTTATACATATTTTTACCTAGACGTGACACTGTTCTTCAGTGTGAATTAATTCCTTTCTGGTGTAAAACCGTTAAATGGACAATTAGGCTTTAACGTGCCACTATACAACAACTAAGAAAGATAGCCCACTCGTTTAGAAATAGTTCGAGCGTATGTCTACAAAACAAACAGTATATTGTACGATTCTACAATTATCAAAACAATTAAAAATTGTTATATTTGACAACATTGCGTGTATCTCAAGAGCCACCGCAGTAGAACCACTCACGCTCTTGTAGAGATCTTTCCAGTCATTCCCAAGTTTGAGATTGGTTTAATTCATCGCATTGTCCTTGAAACCGCTCATCTGATGCTCTCCAGTCATATTGTACCTTTATTCTGTTACAACTTACCCGATGGTGTTACCGGGCAAAGTCATATTTCCTGAGTGACATTGTTTGTAGTTCACTGGCATAGTCTGTGGAGTATATCTCTTCTTCAGGCGGTAGTCCAAACAGTAGAGCTCTGTCCTAAACAACTTCCTCGAAGTAGTTACCCTAATAGAGTAATGAACTGCTGAAATATAAACTAGCAAGTGAAAGATCTTCTGATGCGAAGATTGCCACATGTGGTTTGAATCCCGCCTGGCTTGGCACGTCATGCTGTGGTTCGTGTCTTCCTTATATCCAAAATTATGACCGCTTCTTGAGACGATATAACCTCCAAATTCACTATTTTATCTGTGTGTAGCATATGTCGCTGGCCAAGTCTCGAGAAAACGTGTTCTACAAGTGCCTAAATATTTTTAGGTTTGGAACTGTTGTACCCGAAACCACTTCATAAAGTATTTTTTTACTTCGTGGTGGTATCGATTTCCAATTTTAGTGGTCGACAGGGGACCCAGTACATCTACAGCCATTCTTTGAAATGAGGTACAAACCTAGTTGTTTACCTGAAGGTGACCCCTTCCTTTTTTTCCTCTGCTTCTTTCCTCACTGCGTTGGCACCATTTCCGGTCGCGTCTCTACAAGAATACTCGTAGACTTTCTGCAACAGACGTAGTGGATCACATTGAGGCATACTATGCTCTACGCTATCGTCGTGCATTTTTATATTGTTAACAAGGATCGCGAAAATTTTTAATTTAATTTTCATTAAAGCCATCGTTTACCCTGTTGAATATTAGCCTCCCGACGCCGACGTTTAGGTGGCAAAATCAAGAGCCATTTCTGATCAATCAAATGGTAATTTATTACTAGGACAGTTTTTTTTGTTTATGGGTAATATTTCTGCCTAGTGGTCTACTTAGTTTAAAATACAGTCCAAATCGGCTCATTTAAGGAAAGTATTTCTGTAGTAGTGACTAGGAAACGGGATATGTTTATTGCGAAGTAAGTCTTGACAATCAGCTCTGTGTAGAAAGCCCGGTAGGGCTGTATACATTGACGCAGTGGCGGGAAACCATATTTCCAAAGTTACTGTGAGCATGCACCGGAGATCATGCGGACGGAAGATTGTTCACGTATATTTCTCAGTCGAGTGTGATTATGTGTAGTAATATTCGTTCTTCTTATGATAGTCCCGATGTTGCTGTGTACAATGCACTGGTCAATATAGAGCAGATGAGCACTATTGACTTTTTGTAACATCAATACATCAATGACATGGACGCGTACAAGTTACTGGAACGCTATGTATATTTCTATAGTGCCTCTATCTCACAAATATTAACATTTCCCTACGTAATAACCTGTATTATCATTGCCAGATATGACGGCTTTGAGTCAGATCGCTTTAAGATGTTGGCTAAATTGTTTCGCAACTTTGAGCGTGTGTTCTCCTAGAGAGTGGGAGCTCTCTTCAACTTTACGTCGCACTCAACTGTGCTTGTTATGAAGGATGTTTTCCACACCTTCCATTAAAGGAAGTGTTAAACGATAATATTTCCTTACGAATTTGTGACATTTCAAATTTGTATATATCTATTTTACTAAACAGTGTTTTATGCTTATAAGGAAAAATAAATTGTCTGTAAAATTTATGGAAAATTGACTATAGAGCAAGTAAATATTTTGCATCAGTGTTCTAATTTTTTATTTTATGTAAGGGCCTGCCAGTATGAATGATTTGATGGATTTAATAGCATATTAAAATTAATTGTCTGTAATTAAAATATTTTCACAATAATTTACAACATATGCCAGTTATTTGCCAGCAATTCACAATTGTATGAAAATGATTTTTACGATTTATTTTCTATGAATTTTTCAGAAACCCTGTAATCAAAGTAAGTAATAAATTAAAGTCTATCTCACATAAAGCAGTATTCAAAGTATATCAGTCAATATTCACGTATAACATCTCGTTTCAAAACATATTTATTAATGATAGAAACAATATTTCCTGCAAGTGTAACCTGCTTACCTCCCCCCTCCAAATAAACACATAGACAAGCCCAAACACCCTCCCCTCCCACACAAACGTTCTCTGGCTCTCCTGTTGTCGCACTTTCTTGTCGCTCGCTGCACGGCTGGTACTCGGTGGTATTCTTCCTCGCCGCTTGTTGTCAGTTCCGTCGTATCGAACATCTTTGTTGTCTCAGCAGCCAGAATAATCGAGGAAAGATATGAGAAAAGGGGTCAATTTATAGACAAATTGCAAGAAATGGTTTTCTTACAACAGAATTTCCAGAAAACTTCGTAGAATAACATATTCAAAAATCCACCGAAAACCACCTTCCGGTTTTTACTTTCTTTCCGGAATATGTCCCGTTAAATTGAGGGAAAAAATAATAAGTCAAAAACTGTACTTCTCACAACAAAACTCGTAGAGACAAAAATTAAAGATCACAACATTTACCATACCATATCCAAAATTCACGAAAATTCGCTTATAACTTCTTTTTTTCCAGGATTCGTCCCCGGAAAAAAAAATTAAATAATGAAATATATCGAAAAAAACGCACTTGATAGCAAGATATTTTAGATCAATAGGAAAAGTGCTTAGATTTTCCCGTAATATATTCTTATTTCATACTAATTCACATAAAACCAGCATTTTTTCTTTCAGAATTTGCCCCGAAAAGGCCATAGTACAATCAAACGGAAACCGCACATCGTACGCCAACACTATGGAGAGAAAGTCTAATATCGCATTAAAGATTTACTTCTTTTCGCTTAAAAGTAATGAACTTTTCAGTATATTGGTTTTGTCAAAGGGAAAAACATTTTAAACGCCAATCAGCCGAAAACAATGCATCGCACCTCAAAATATGTCCGTCCATAACTAAAGAGCAGAAAATTTTACCAAATAAAAATAAAATTTATCAAAATCCACTAAAATGTAGAATTTTTCGTCTTTAAGACTCTTACTATTGCTTCCTCTGTTGTGGAATTTTAACGAAATATCACTTACACTTTCATGGAGGCCAACAACATTCTTAGACCCACGCTTTTTAGAAAACTATACTAAACCACAAAAATGCTCAGAATTTCTCGTCATCACAAGTTTTACTGAATAAGCTTCTAAGTCGTCTCGTTAATGACTTCTCATCGTTTCCTGTAATTTTTCAATTGTTTTTGTGTGTTGTTCATCCACTTCGAATTCCTCAATAGCTTTCAGGAAGGCCAGATGCATTTCTTCATCTCGTGGGCAGCCTTTCTTTTCAGGCAGTTGTTGTGTAGCACAGATGCTAGGAACACAGTGAAAAACTGTAGGCATTTCTCGGAATGTACTGAAGTTAACATCGCACTTGTAATGGTAATCGCAATGTCAAAGTAAATCTTTGAAACGTATCCAATCTTATATTGATGTCCTTACAAATAGCAAACACTGACTTGTGGCTGTATTACTTCGACAGTGCGTATATAGCATCAGCTTAAAAAAAGATCGTTAACACACTCTAAACGTCCAGTACATTCCTAGCCCATTTATCGTATTTTATTTTCTTACATACATTTTTCACAGTTTAGTCAAACTTTTCAGCGTCGGTTTTCACCGCATGTGTTTATGTTACAGGATAATCAATTTGTGCTTTCTGTCCACAATAAAAATATTTCTCGTGAAAACTGAATTTTGTATTTTTTTAAAAAGAATTTGAGACAGGCTCTCCATCGGATTCTGCACCTAATTTTCTCTTCGACGGAGTTTTGCGCCTCCCATCTGTGAACTTTTTCCTGTAATCTTAATGTAGAGAATGTCCTTCAGATATATTAATTAAACTGGACTCCTTTATCGTATGATGCAGAATTTTCCTTATTAAACCATTTCTTGTTACTTTAACAGTTTGTTTGGATTTAGTGTGGTCATTACAAAATACACACGTTTCACTGTTCAATTTAGTAATTTTTTTAAACAAATATTCATCAAATTGTTAACAGAGCCCTTAGCAATTTTGTGGTATGTTCGAATGGTTTTACATATAGTAATTATTACCTCGTTATCCACATTATAAATTACTGTATCTAGTATCTTCAACGAAACTGAGACAACACAACATACTTACAGCATACATCAAGCTCTTTAAAATTCGTTATAAATGAAATGTCTAATGGAACATTAGGCAATAGTGCAGCACGCCGGCACAAAAAAAAACACTAATACTGTCAGCTGTGCTCAGTCATATTTCTCGGATCTATCTAATATCTGCGTGGCACAAGACTGTGAGTTCATTTTGTTGATGTTGGCACCCTGATTCGTTTCTACACAGAATAAAGAATAAGACATGTGTATGTGATAATAGGTCAGGAACATGCCGTTAAACTGAAAACTAATATTCAGACAAAACCCTACACACATATCAATATTATTATTGTTATTATTATTATTATTATTAGTTTTTCTATTTCACACTTGAAAGGATCATAACAGTAAGACGTAAATCCACACAGTACAAGGGAATGCGGATGAAATAAGTCGTATAGTAAGTAGGGCCTAAACATACTGGTATTTCCTGCAGTGGACTTACAAAAAAAAAAAAACAATGATAGCCGTGAAAAGCGTTTTTTCCACAACAGATACAAAGTATTTTAGTAAATTTTGGTGAATTATATTTTTATTAGGTAAAACTTTCTGCTCCAACATATTTTGACGCGCGGTATATTGTTTTCGGGTTATTGCTGTTTAAAAATGTTGCTCCCTTTGACAAACAGTTTCCGTCACTTTTTCTATACGCCTATGTGTACTTTGTCATGATCTTTAAAACAGTCGTAATTCTAACAAACCAGTTGGTTTGTAACCAATAAGAAACAATTTCGTTTGTACCCACACTTTTTTTATTGCATGTGCGATTCTTGGACCACAGATAAAGGAGGTACGCGATATGTTGGATTTTGCATCCGTTTGGAAACAGCGGCATCTCGTATCGAATCGATGTGTTGTAATCGAGATACAAACAATCAAGGGTGTCGGGTTTCTGTGATGTGCCGATCTCAGTAAGGGTACAAGGGCTTTTAACTCGCGAAGGAGACGAGGGCAAACGCATCAGACTACGGCGTGTGAAGTGAGTACATATATGCTACGTATTAGCGGCATGTACCACGCTGTATTTCTTAACTGAAGCGGTATTTATTCATTAGGCTGGCTGTAAATATTGTCTCGAAATTTTAGTATGTAAAATATACATCTTTATAAATTTTTATGGTGTTTTAGTCATTCAGCCGTTACATAAGTTACAAAATTACATGGATCTGTATGTAATTATGGTTACTAAAATATTTTTGAAAACTAGCCACTCTACGTGGAAATTCCTTACCTCGTGTTGAGACTGGATATATTTAGTGCATGTGCATTGTTTGGCACGCGCCAATTGTGTTTACAGCAGATATTGTCAGCATTCTGTGTACATTAGTTTTTCTCACTTGCCAACAATGTTGCAGTAGTTTAGAAAGAATGTAATAGTGAAACTAAAACTATGTATGTTATCAAGAGGGTATTAACACTGTTATTATCGGCCACAAGTACCGGGCAGATTAGTAGTCCAGAGGAAATGATAGGAAACTGTAACCGCAGATTGTGTACCTTTCATCATACTGCAGGTATCTCCTCTCTCAAGGACATAGCTTGCAAGTAACACGAGTGTGTAAGTCCTGCTAGTACCAACCTTCTCTGTCTGGATACGCGGTCAAGTAAATATGAGACATCTGCCTATATACGTAGCTATTAGGAATATATTATGTAATAATTTTTTATCTATCAACATTGCGTAAAACATGACTTACATATCGTATGTTTTCTATCGTGTACTGCCTGTGTATTATTAATTAAGAATATTATATAAACGCAGATGAATTGTTATAAGAAGTATAATTAAGCTCGTTCTGTTCTTACAAATAAACAGATTTTTCTGTACTTTAAATATATTTTTAATTACTAAAATAAAATTTAAAAAAATACTTTTTTTCAATAGTTGGCTCTAGGCTACATAACAAACCATGGCCCCTAAAACATTCCTTGTTACACATGTAACACATCTCCTTTGTACCATTTTATACCTCGCCTATATATAATTTTAACTATTATATAAATTGTGTTTTTATTGATTTATATCGTAACAATATATTTACCTGCTTTAGTACTTTCCCATTATTATTTTCTTCCCACCACAACACACCACACTTCACAAGAATACAGCAGCACAGGATAATGCAAGCCATATATTAATATCATAGCAGGCTTAGTGGAATTAAAACGTATACTTTCGAAGGTTAGTTGTAAATTATTAGTGTCCCTTTCCTGCTTACAGATACATTACCCAGCTAAAAATTATCATATCAATTTTCAATATTCTAGTTGGCAACATATTTAAAAATAATAGAAACATTTTTAAAAGTGATTTAATAGATTGATTTTCCATATGATGGTTCTTTGTCAAATACCTTATATATATATATATGTGTGTGTGTGTGTGTAGAGAGAGAGAGAGAGAGAGAGAGAGAGAGAGAGAGAGAGAGAGAGAGAGAGAGAGATATGCGTAATTATCTGGAAAGAAATTTTCTTCACATGTTTACCTCCATACATATTAATCATGCCTGTATACACGTAAACTGAAGGGACATAATGTTCAGGAGACTGAGGCTTCGTGGCGTGATGTAGCTTGTCTGTTCGTAGGTAACTTTACAGCATCTTCTCATGTTCTCGCGTATACATCTGTATGGCACCTGGTAAAAACCACACAAGGCTATTTATAAATGTACGCTGCTGCAAACCTACACTGTGGCCGGGTACTTCATAGGCAGTGCACAACTAGTACTTCTGCAAGAACTCGTCTGCACCACACGTGCCAAGTACATCTCGAATTGTTTCTGTCCAAATATATCTCACATGTAGCATATCACTACTAGACAGTTCTGCATTTATCTAATAATTCTTACTGTATCCCCCATTAGCAATTGCTACTACAGGCGGTTCACTTTAAAGTGAGCACTGCCACACACTTAAAATAAAAAAAAAGTATTTATTGGGGCTATAGAAAAAAAGTTTTGAAAGTTGTGGAATGTTGACATTAGTTTTTAGTTACATGGAAGTTTTCGTATTTAAAATAGTATGTATTTATGCAGAACGGGACCAATCCACGCAGTAATTTATTGTGAGATAATCATTCAAGTAGAAGAAGAAGGTACGAAGTATATCCTAGAAAAAAACAAGTATTAAATCACAATATTTGAATAAAGAGAAGAGGCAAGAAAAAGTGGTTTCTACAGGGTTTATATGGACACAGTAGACTTTGACCTTCAATATCTCAGCTCCAGTAATTTGTGGGTTGGTTCCCTTCTGTATAACTCCATCCAATAGTAAATAAAGATGGCGATATAATGGCTCACAGAAAATTGTAAGCTATACTCAGATTATTCTGAACAGCCTATACAATCACATTATTGATATTCAGGTTCTTATCTAGGTGGGCTGCGTTAGTGTATGTGAGGCACAGAACCTATGGAGTGTTAAGAGTGACGTAGGTCGGCGTATGTAATATATTATCGCCTCTACATACACAAACCCAGCAACTGGCGCGCAGTGTTTTACTGTTATTCATTTTCCTACGGGACTCTAAGTGGTGACCGTATTATTTCATTTGTGATACTTATGGTTCAAACTCCAGCGCTTATTTCTATTATTGTGTTTTTTTTTATTCGGCTGGAATTTTCCTCGGTACGGCAGTTTATTAAAGCTGCTTTAGCCATTTTCAGGGTCTTGAAAATCGTGTTTTCATAAAGCGATCCTAATTTTTAAATTGATAGAAACATTTTTTGAAATGTGTTTTCTTTTCATAGATGTGCAAGCATAATGCGCGTTGAGATGTTTCTTCCAAATATGATTATTCGTAATTCCCTGCAATGCGTTTCAAGTGCAGGTAGATATAAACCTTTAACAAAAAAAAAGTAAGGTATTTTTTGTTTCCAACCACAATACATCAAATGTTACTATCCTATATCACCAAAGATAATATAATCCATACATTGCGACCAAAGCAGGCTTAGTAAAGCTTTAAATTTATATTTTTGAAGTTTAAAATTATTAATGTTACTTGGCTGCCTCAAAATACGTATGTTTAAGTCTTAAAGCACGCGTAGGTGTAATCCATGTTTACAGAAATAATCAATGCCCTGTATTTAGCATGAAAATAAAAAGTTTGAGTCTGTCCACCAGACCACTAGGCCATTTGGAAATTATTAGCAGCAACTCTTGGTTATTTTCACGTCGCCTTTAAAATCACTTCACTTGCGAGCGTTATGAAAGTGCCGGGATCTTCAATATCACAATCGTCATCAACAACATGCGCGGAGTTTCTGAAAGTGGTAGATACCTGTTTTGTCTCCAGACACACGAACAATCTGAGGAACTCCAGTAGACTGACTGTGGAATATGTTGACATTGAAGCAAGCCTACAGTCACTGCTGTGTTACATTCGTTGTGTTCCTGTCTGCTCTGTGATGGTTTCTGACCCCCATGTTTGTTTCTTCATTACTTTGTTGTTTCCTTCGTTATACAACTGTGCATTTTCCTGCGACTCAGTAACACTAGCTCGTAATTGCCTATATCAGACAAACAACTCAGTTTGACGTGTTTTATCTTCACTGAGCAATATATATATATATATATATATATATATATATATATATATATATATATATATATATATGTATATATAGTATATATGTAGTATATAGCTGATATTGTTTTCTCAATGTCTTTGAATGTTTCTTGCAATGGGACAGAATAGCGTACTGTGCTATTCTGGACATACGCAATTGCAATGGTACGTCGTCCCAGAAATATTAGAATAAGACTAGGAAAAACCAACAAACAAAAGAAAAACGGAAAAATTATAATTCAAGCCTAGTTTGGCTTTTAAAATAAGTATGCAAAAAAATAAAAGTCTAAATACGAAGACAATAATGGACACAAGACAGGATAACAACGACGTCTCAGACAACACACAACGATGAAGACACAAAAGAACACAGTAGATTTCCAAGGAATGGCATCTGCTCCCGTATTCATGTGAAGTAAAAGTGAAAACTAAAAAAAAAAAAAAAAAAAAAAAAAAAAAAAAAAAAAAAAAAAAAAAAAAAAA
>PNEQ01045188.1:0-11198 GCA_003012365.1 Medauroidea extradentata
AAACTGGTTAACTTCCATCACCGACGCTGAAAGTAGTGTGTATTATACGTAAAAAATAAGTACAGATTTTGGAGGAAACGTTATTTAATAACACAGCTTCGTATCCAGCATTAGTCAATTAACTATTTTATTCTATCCAAATCGCACAATTTTATAACTAATTTACAAACAACAGCACCGTTATTAGTCGACCTTTAAGGGTGTTCAAGTGGTAAAAATTCATAATTTTATATTTGCTTGGCATAGTGTTAGTTTTATAGACGTTACTTGTGACTACATTTTACACTTGTAGAAATTTTTCAGCTCTCATAGTTTTCCCATAGCGACATGTCAAAGTCACAATTTGCAAGTTACAGGAACATAGATACAAAGAAAACCAAGTGGCTTGCTCGAATAAAATAATTTACACTGAAATTAGATATAATGGGCACTGTGCTAAAAGATTTAAAAACACAGAATGGAATTCCTTTGTACTATTTAAAAAAATCCTAAAATGACGAAAATTTACCTCATTTATGGCAATTTTTAAAAAAGACAAAATGACTATGTTGAGTGTTTTTAAATCTTTTAGCACACTGCCCAATACATATAATTTCAGTGTAAATTATTTCATTCGAGCAAGCCACTTGGTTTTCGTTGTATCTATGTTCCTGTAACTTGCAAATTGTGAATTTGACATGTCGCTATGGGAAAACTATGAGAGCTAAAAAATTTCTACAAGTGTAAAATGTAGTCACAAGTAACGTCTATAAAACTAACACTATGCCAAGCAAATATAAAATTATGAATTTTTACCACTTGAACACCCTTAACCAAAAGAAAACGAAGCACGGCAATTTGCGAGTGTGAAACGTTACCGCGTTCGTGTGTATTTGAGATTCTTTTATAATGTGTTACTTTATTATTCTGTGCATATATGTAATAAATTGTAATGTGGGGATTATAAAACCCAGCCTGTAATCACCAATGAGATATTATGGCGTCCGGCAACCAAAACAAAGAGCGGCCATTTGCGTTGCGAGTGTTTGAGGTTGAGCTTCTCGTGTGTTCGTGTTCGTTTGAGATTCTAGTACGGTGTTATTTTCATATTTTGTGCATGTATGTAATTGTAATATATTGCAATGCAGGGATTAAAATATGCGGCTTGTAATCGCTAACGACAACGGGATATTAAGACGTGATTCAGAAGACAGGAACTTCCGCTGGCCTGTCTACAAAAATAGTCGCTAAATGAGACGTACGTAATCCGTCCAGACAAACGTGCTATATAAAATTTTAAAAATATTACCTAACTTTTATTTTAACAGAATTTGTAGGTAAATACGTTCCTGTTCTTGTTGTAGTCTTATATGTAAACATGCTTTTTTAAGGCGCCGACTCAATAAATTCTTTTTGTAAGAAAAAGTTTTTTTTATATATATATATATATATAAAAGCAAGTAAGTGGTTAATATAAAGTCCACGTGAGATTTTGTGCTTGTAAGCTGCCAAAATTTAGGCCAACATATTACCAAAAGAAACAGCCAGAAGACGTATGCGTATATATTTCCCGGTCATTAAAGTGTACTGGTTTGATGACATGTGTTAATTAATCAACAAAATATTTAAAGCTGATCTGGGCAATTAGGCCTACCCACGTTTATTACTTACGCTTTTTATTGCTCTATTATTTCCGTTTAGGTTGTGAGAGCACAAATTTTTGCTATATAGCCTACAATAGTAACATGACTATAATAACACTGATATTTCAAAGGTAGGCTCTGCCACAAAAGGTAAGTTTGTTTAATAGTCTACAACTGGATACTTAAGCTAGGCCTATACGGCTTTATGATCTGATAGTACAGAACCAAATTAAAGGCAACACGAAAAATAATTGTAATAATTCTTGCATTAATTAGCCAATTTTATTTATTATTAACGTTTAAATATGTTTGCTTGCACTGTAATAACCTCTTGCAACTTCAGTTTGCTGTAACCAAATATTTCATCTTTTTAGATGTCGGGTAGAAAACATAAGTTGCCCATACATGTTTGTTTATTTTTGGTAGTGCCATTAAATGTTACAATTTTAATCAAATCTAGAAAAATATACAAAAAAAGTGAAATTTAAAACAATTGTATTAACTTAATATCTGTAGAGTAGGTTATCCATTGCTGTAACTTGAAATAATTCCATTAACATTGCCCACCTAACCCTAATAAGATTAATGTGCAGCTAGTATTGAGAATAAATTATTTGTCTGAGATCTAAAAAATAATCTCAAGAAAACCACAACACACTTTAAATGTTATTGCTATCATAATATACCTTAACTGTTGACATGTTTTGATTGTCAGCTGGAAAGCACATGGTGGTGGAAGGATACATAATGTTTTGTTTACATTGCCCTACTATTTTATGATCTGTCAAATAATAGAATTCTTATACGGTATGGACAATACTGTTGCAAATAGCTCTGCCAAGGCAGGGTTCCCTGCAACCAAGAATGAAGGGGACTGTAATGATGATCATGCCAATAAATATGAAGCAGAATAGGTGTGAGCTGGTCAGCTCACCTCCCCATGTGCCCTAAATGGTTGCTTCAAGTATGTGACAGTAATTTTCCTGGACTGACGTTATTCTGGCTTGTGACTTTGAATAGTGCGCCGTGTGTTAGCCACTCCCTTTCTGACTTTGATGCGCTTTGCGCAGCTTCGAGGATGTTCGGCCAGGTTCGGCCATCTTCGTGCTTTCCCCGTTTACCCCTTCTCTTCCGAGCCTAGACGTGCCTTCCTGAGCGGTGCTAAGTCACTCTTCCTCCATCCAGCTTGCAAGTGTGTTGACCGACATCTTAGTGGCCGACGCGGCACCGTGCTACCGTTCTTTAGTTTCTGGTAAGTTTTGTTAAAATTCGAGACAGATTTGCACAGAGTCGGTCATTAATTTTCACTTATCCCTTTGGAATTTGGCAAAGCTGTGCCGTTCCAGTCACGAGGGGATCAGAAGCCTGTTTTTCGTATTTGTTAATTACGTGTAATGATTCTATTTGTTCTGTTATTTGGCATTGGACATTTTATGATCAGCCAGAGGGCATTTGATGCACGTTTTGTAACCTTTACCGGTATTAAAATGTGAGTTTGTTAAAATTTAATACTGTTTATGTCATGGTAGTAGTCTATCCCGTGTCCCATTAAAGTGTAAGTACGTCGCCTGATGAAGTGAGAGGTGAGGTGTAGTAAGGAAACTTGTGCCTAGTACTGAGTGGTTGCGCTCGTGCTAGATTTGTAGGGATTTGTTAAATTGTGCCTACGAGATTCGGGTACAGGTGGAAGTTAAGAAAACATTGATAACTTTAAATCATCATTCAGGAATTTTTCTTCAGTTGATAACCAACTGATACCCTGTCCTGTTTCAGATGGTACACCCGCAGAGAAAAAGGCAGTAAACAGTTATGAGGGTGACGAGAATGAAGTGGAACTTGAATGTTCTCAGGGACATGTGTGTGCTGCATTAGATGTGTTAGGTTCTGCCTAACCTCTACCAGTTTTACAAAATATTGAAGAAATGGATATTACCAAGACACTGGGAGCTTTGAAAAATCAATCCCTTATTAAAACATTGTTTTGAAGAATTTAAACTTTTTTCTTACACCACCCGTTTTCAGAGGTAAGTGTAAATTTTAACCATGTGCAATTTCTTTGCAGTAAGTATTAACAAAAACTGTTACATATTTTATTAGTGTTAAAAATGTGTATTTTTCTTATACTGTATTTAGGTATTTACATTTTTAACAAATTCTTTCTTGCAGTATAGTTCAACAAAGCACCAAAAAAACATGCCGAATTTTTAATTTTTGTAATTTCAGTATAAAGAAATTTAGTGCAACAAACAAACAGCAATTTTGGTCCCTCTAATTTTGTTGTAGCAAAGTTTTACAATATGCTTCTGTGATTATATTTTATCTTTAAAAACTGCATATTAAATTCATCATTTATTTATATATATATATATTTTTTATTCTTGATTTTTTCTATTATAAGTAACACATTTTACGCAGTTCTATCAACTCCAGAAATGATCAGCGTGTGTTGCACGTTGCCATACTATGACGTAGCAGCAAAACTATCTCCACTTTAGTTTGTGTACCACCCACCACAGCGCTGTGTATAATGGGTACCAAGATGCTTGTTCATCCACCAGGTTGTGCAAGAATGGATTGAGGAGTACTTAGGTGTTAGTGCTATGTACCAGTTACCTGATCATCATCATGCTCACGCTTCGCCAGAAGTTGTCTCATGAATGTAAGTACATTCGTATGGGGTACAATATCTTTTTCAGGTGTTGGGAGGTATTTAATTGTGTTGCTTATAAGTGTATAAGATTTGCTTCGTTAGGTTACATGCACTGCTGCTTGCTTTGTTTTGTCACATGGCCTCTGTCACGCCAGGAGTATTAGGCAGCATGTGCACCAGTTTGTTACTTGTCGCTGACTTGCTTCATGGTCTCAAGTGAAGTACAGAAAAAAGGATAAGCACTGCGTTTTATTTCTTGTTAACCTAACAAAAGTTATGCGCCCAATAGCCAACGATTCTTGCACGAGTAGTGTTACAATGATAATGGCAGTTAATTCTTTTCAGTGCTGCTAAAAATTGACATCGTGAGCGGGCGGCATGGCGACGTCCGCATTGTCAATCGTAGAGAAACTTAAAGGTCCTGAAAACTACATTTCGTGGAAGTTTCAAATGAAAGCTCTTCTAATGTTAGAAGATCAATGGGACGTCGTGCAAGGCATGGTAAAACATGACGATGCGCGAGAAAACGATTGCAAAGAGCTTTCAAAGATTTTGTTACTACTGTACTTGTAGCCGACCTCACCTTTTCTAGAATAACTGCCTGAGCAACTTCTTCTTTCTGTCGGATAGGGGCGTAATTCTCTTGGGCATCTGGCGATCCTCTGCGATTATCTCCTGGATTCGGCGATGTAGGAGAACAGGCCGAGGGGGAGTAGTGATCGGACTCAAGAGTGGCAGTTGGTTACGCTGTATCTCCTTCAGAATCTTACTGAGCCGCACCTGTTTGCGAGCTCAAGCCTGAGTGGCCGTAAGTTGTTTACACTGAGCACTGAGCTCGAGTAAGGTAGGCTCGGGGCCAGGTACCTTCTGGAGTTCCGGGATTAGACCGGCGGGGTATACCACTGGTTTGGCAACTAATAGGCGCCTTGCCTTAGCGGCTTGCTGTCGAGGGCTTTCCAAGCTAAGTTTCTCTTCCCAAGATATGTGAAGTTCTAATTTAGACATTGAATTTAAATAAAAGAACAGGAACGAGTTTCACTGGTATATATTGATTCACTCAGTTATTACACGAGTTGACAATGCACTGTACAAATTCTTCCTGATCACAATTTCCTCTGAACACTGATCATTTATATTACGCCCTTATTTACAAAATTACAACACTTCTTCCACTGATTATAAATTTCTCTAACAGCTGATTTATATTACGCCACTGAATTATTACAAAACTTATTAACACTGGCACTCTGCCACGTGGTTTTACTGTTTGCGGGAGCCTCTGACTACTACTTCCGCTTTCCGGTGGATACCGCGGGCACGCCTCGTGGCGGCCGATAGAACTGCGCAAGTGGATGCGTTCCCAAAGCTACCGCGCGCTAGAGTGTTTGACTCGCTACGTCGTCTCCAGACACTCGGGAGGTAGAGCAGGTTTGGGTAGGAGGGCTTAGGTGGCAGGTTACTGTGATGGGGTGTGCCGTGTTGTTGTTTGTATATGAATATAGAGGTTGGAAGTTATGATGTCCCTGTTCGTGGTGAGAGATTGTGATGGGGTCTCCTCTTCTTCTCTCCGTGTGTGTGTGTGTGTGCTGTTGTGTTTATTTAGTTACTGCCCTTCCTCCTTATTCCTTGCAGCTACCTTCCATTACCGGCAGCAGCTGATTACGGCGAGCGACGACTCTTAAGTCCTCCAGAAATTAAAAGTATTTCTCTTTGGTTTTACATGCCTGGATGGCCTGAGGTATTTCGAACGGTGTTCGCGTAGGGAGAAAACATTAAGTAAACATATAAAAAAAGAAAATGTTTCACTTTTGTTTTTTAATGGTTCAACTGTTGTACATATAACAATCGTTTAACCACTTAAATTCATTTCAGTAACCTTTTCAGCTTAAAAACGTTAACATTAATAGGTGATATCAGTGATTGACTTGACGTAGTCTAGAGTGTTCGTCCAGGTCTTTGGGCAGTCGTGATATGCCTGGGTTTGCTCAACCAGCAAAAAAAAAAAAAAAAAAAAAAACTACAGAATACACATTGCTAAATTCCCGACGGCGTGATAAAAAAAACCGTAATATCCACTTGTGAACCTGTTTAGTGACCTACCTACTTGGATATATTACTAGTCAAAAACATAAACAGAAAAAGAACATCGCCGGCAATACTGCCCACTTTACTCGCGAATCCGCCCTCTAGGCTTCACCGCCCCTCTATTATACCGTATTTATGCAGATATAGGCCGCACCTTTTTTCCAAAAATATGATCTCAAAAAGTGGGGTGCGGCCTCTTGGCGAGATAAAAAAAATTCCCCCCCCCTGAAAAAATGATGAATATGTCAACATAGTACACTCTACTTTACTGTTTTAATTCATTTTCTATGCACGAAAGTCGAAAACAGAACACAAACACGCGTAATAAAACATTCGTATACGGCCCACGTACAAAACAAACAGAAATAAATATGTATGTATATAAAACTATGTAACGATGTAAAAATATAACTGTGAAATCTCCGGTACACGTTTACGTAGCTGTACAGCGCGACTCAAGCTCTCATAAACAACACTGGTAACAAACTAAACCACGTGAAAACGGGTTTGTGGCAGGTGCAGACGAGTGGGTGGCTCAGATAACGGAACTGAAAGCTAGGCAAGAGGGGAGGTAGCAACACAAGCTGTAGGCAAGGTCAAACTCCGCTACACGCGCTAGGCAAGAAGATGATACGCAAGAGGGGTGGGGGGATGGCTACACACGATGCAGACAAAGTCAAGCTCAGCTACGCACGCGCTCCGATCGATGGCGCGCAGCAGCTGTCATCACACTATGAATACTGTACATGGTTACCAAGCGTCAGCATTTTGGTGCGGCCTCTTTTTGAGATATTACTTTTTCTGAAACTTTTGTTCTGAATTTAGGGTGCGGCCTGTATCTGCACGCGGCCTGTATCTGCATAAATACGGTATCTCACACATCCTCCTCCTGCCGCCATGACGCCCCAACTAATCAAACACTCAGCCGGCCATCTCCTGGTGACCATTCCCTAGCTCCGATGGATCACAACTAACTTTCCCGGGCGGACACTCTTGACTTACTCTGCAGAGCGGCGGAGGGATACATCAGGATCCAACTTGCCTCAAAAACTGGTTAATTGACATTTACTAAGGAAGCAGACTGTGTAACATAGTTACTGACAAATTTACAAAGAATTTTATTCCATCATACCAGCTAAATATTCTTTAAGTTTATTAAATGGGGATGTGCAGCGTCATCAATCTGTCGCGGATCACCACCTTTTTAGTGTTGTTGCAGATGGCACTACCACCTACGTCGATCGAGAAACGCCCGGCAGAGCCCCCGTATTCCAGCACGTCCCAATACGTGTCTCCAAGCGAGTGAACTCTGACCTGCCTGCCAGATAAATCCATCCAAGCACAGGCTAGCTCAGAGCTTATTTGAAATTTTAAAAGCTAGCTCTTCTCTGCACGTGCTTCCAACCAAGTGAACTTTGACCAGCCTGCCAAATAAATCCCATTCCAGGAGAAGCAAGCTCAGCTGAGAAAAGTTGCTTGAAATTAAATTAGCTTTAAAATGAGTCCAAACACGATATGACACATACAAAATTGACACGTAAAAATTTAATACTTTTCTCTTGCCTTAACAGTTAAAGTTTAAATTAAATTTTAATGTTAATTTTTCTACTAGCATCCCCAATTAATATGTTGGATCCCGCCGTATACATCCTTATCCCTGGTTAAGTTGGCCTACTTAATTTGTTATACAGTACACAATAAAATAAAATATTAATTAAGACAAAAAAACTAAATTTCAAATTACTGCACGATAAAGAGGCCAAGTAAGTGCTACGTGCCAGTACACGTCACACTACCGCCACAACCCGTAAGGAAGGAGCGACGGCTTAGGTGACAGGTTACCGCCACATCCCCGGATAGGTGGTTAGTCAAGGGGTAAGAGGGCAGGAGGGCTTAGGTGGCAGGCTACCGCCACAACCCGTAAGGTAAGGGAGAGTGCCAAGAGAACTCGGTAGGAGCCGAGCCCTAGGAAACACTGATTTCTGGCTGACGATAGGCGCCTTATATACCCGTCCAAGGGGGTGGAAGTCCTGTTAGGCGGGTGGTTTACAAATGGCCGCTCGGCCGCTGGAGCTGTCTGCTCTGCAGGGTTACCAATACAAGAAAACATAATTTCGCTTGCCTCGTAAACAAAACACTCTCATTATTATTATTATTTTACTACGTGTTGTCGTTAAACTTATTCAGAATAATTACAATAAATCTTTAGGCACTTTAAATAACAGTATTTACATCAAGTATCTACTCCGTGCATAATTTATCTTATTTCAAAAGTCAGTGCACGTGGTTTTGGCATCATGGCCATGACTGTAAACAAATAAATATTATGTGATATATTTCAACAGGTAAATGAGTCCTTCTCTACACAGAAATTATCACAGTAAAAATTGTACTTGATTTATAACATGTGCAAATAGTGTACATACTAAAAAATCGGCAACTTGTGGTTACGTTTATGCCTAACCTACAAGTACAAACACAAGTTAACCTAAAAAGGGAGGCGAGCTTTAGCATGGATATTCTAAGGACGCAGTGGCGTTTTACATTATTATATTTAAAATTGTATAAAGTTCAAAAACGTAAAGTTATGAGTTAAATAAAATCTGACTTATCTTAACTGAACTTAATACTTTGAAAATGAAACCATTTCAGCCAATAAGTCCAGTTTTATGACTAAGACAGTCAAACAAAGAATTCATAGTACACAACTTCAAAAAATAACACAACATTTTTAAACAACAATGAAATCCTGTAATATCTGGCAATATAAAACACTAAGAATTTACATAATGTGTCCTGGGTAACTTAATCATATTTAGACCAAAATTTCACAAAGAACATTTGGTACAAGCCTACATGAAAAATATTTTAAGCCTCTTTCCTTAAGGCCTGTATTCTCTCTTCTACACTGTTCACCTCTTCCTTATGTTGTTCTAGCATTCTGCGTTTGGTGGCTTGGAGCCCTTTTATTTCTGATAAGGCCATTTTCTTTGCTTTTGCAGCTTCATCTTTCTTTAGACTTTTCTCTCTCAAAGCTTCTTGCCTCTTCGCAGATGAATTTCACACTGAAAGGATTATCCTCTTTGTTACAGCTATATTCTTAACACCTCCTGCTGAATGGACGGCATCACAGACACACACACACCTCTGTGCTACAAGTGAGGCTTCTGTTAGGTCCTCTACCACACACACTCTATTTACTGAAAAGCCTCTTTCGACTGCAGCATTTCCATGAAACATCAATAGACATTTCTGGAAAAATGTTAACAAGTCTGCATTGTCAATTTTTGCCAAAGACATCAAGCTGACAACAACGGTATCCAATTTTTGAGACTTCCAATCAAAATTTTCAACCACTTCTTTTACAGCTGCATTTTCACACAAAAGCAAGTACTCTCGCTTTACGCAGTCTGCTAAATATGGTGACATGTGTCTATTTGACACAAATACCTCCAAAGCAATGGTAATACGACTCGTTCTTAACACCCTCCTTTTCATGATGTCAGGAGATAAATAAGATGCTCCCTTCACAGCCTAGTTTCTTAAGGGACACTTTGCAGCAAGCTTTGTGAACCAATGTTGCAAGTAACATTTGGCTTAATTTCTGAAAACTAAGATATCTGCCTCTTTTGTGTCTTTGCATGCAGCTTTGGCACCAAACCCTAAGTCTAAATTGCTAAGGGGTTTCAACAAACTTATATCACTAGCACTGACATTTGCCAGTTGAGTACCAGACTTTATATCTTCTACAACAGACTTCTTCAAAAACCGGGAACCAATGCCCATCAACAGACAAAGGGTATCTTGATACAACAATGAAAATAGAGGATCATTCAACTGGAATTTTATCAGAAAAGGCTCTAGCTGCAAAGCCACAGACAAAATAAACTCTAACTTCGCTAGAAGCGATCCGTCTAACAAAGCTTGTTTCACTTTTTCAAAATTTTGAGAACTAGGTGGATTCTTCTCTATCATGCTTACATACACTAGACCCCCGATTTTACGAACCCTTGATTTAACGAAGGTAGCGATTCTACGAATACAATCTCAGGAACCCTCAAAAAATAACAAAATTATAGGACAAAAAAAAATTGTAAGGAATTACGTTGACAATGAATAAAACATACTGTATCTAATTAACTGCATTAAAATATGAATTGAGTTGCAGTTATTACTTGGTAAGTCACAATATTAAAAATAAAACAAAAATAGCGAAAATCTGTTAAAAAATGCAGCATTGACAGTTTGAAAACCGCGCGGCGGCGGCGCCGCCTGTGCCAAGCCGGCCGGCCTGTCTCCAACTATGACGTATTAGGATCTATATTGAGGTCGTACTATAAACACAAAGTTCCAGCGCATGCGCATATTGCTCATTTAACTATAGTACAGCCTCCTTCTAGGCTGTTTCTCGACGTCTTATATCTCTCGCGTCTCGTGCAGAATGAGTTTACTTTTTTACACGAACCCTATAAATAATAGCGTGATATTTTTCTTTATTGCGTTAACACCATACGTACTTAAAGCAATTAACTTGGCGCATAATTTGCTTAAACAATGCGTTACCAAATATTGTAGAAGGACAATATGGGAAAGTAGCCGAAAAAAAGGTAGACACACTACACGAGCGCTCCTAGTGGCGTGTACTGTAAGCTCGGTGATAAAGCGTGTGTTAAATGGCATTTTGCTGTATTTTAGTTGCGTTTTAATTACACTTTTTTGAATTAGTGGTAATTTGTTATCGCAGGAGAGATTTCTGCAGTGTACTGCTACAATAATTACGATGGCGCAGACTGCTTCAAATCCTATTTAAGATGTTCTGAAGACCCAAATCAGTAAGTAAC
>PNEQ01045189.1:0-11198 GCA_003012365.1 Medauroidea extradentata
AAAAAAAACATAAGACAACAGTTTTTGCCAACTTTCTAAGCAGAAATTTTTCATTATTTCTCTAGTAACGGTTATCTGAATAACAGTCTCTGACGCCGAATTATCGTACATTTAATTGCGCGCAAGAGATCACGCTTATCAAGTGCATTATTCTGTGTAAATGTTTGCTCATAAAGTTAGCAAACGTAATTATCTTGGATTGCTGTTTTACAGTTTTTTTTTATATTCACATTCAAAAAGTGTAGATCTCAATTGATGAATTCAACACTTATTTATATACCACACCCTCTTAAGGGCACTCTGCAGCGAAAAGTTGGGTAGTTTTATAACTGTTCCAAACATAGTCCAACTCTTACACATTACGTTAGAAGTACCACAAATAAAATATTTTTCGGTTGTATAGTTTTCACACCAGCGCATTTGAAAGCAGAAATTAAACTACTTCCGCTAACTCAAACTAAAAACTATTTAAACCATACAAATGAAATAATTTAGAGTGAATGTCGGTGTTTTAAGCTACAGATTGACACCTTTGTTACTTCACGTAGAAATTGATTTTGTAAAAATTCAGGTACGCAAAAATATGCAAAGATTAAGGTACATTCAAGATTTTTTTTTGCTTACAAAAAAGTTACTTGAAATTACGACGTATTCATTTTGAAGCTTAACACACTTTTCGCTCTGAACTATTGCATTCGTATCGTTCAAATAGTTTTTACATTGGACAGGAAGGGAAAATAGTAAAATCACTACTTCGACATGCTCTCGTGCTAAAATTATGGAACCAAAAAATGTTTATACAGAGAAAAGGGTTTGTTACCGTTAACCACACGTAAAAGTTTGTATATGGCGAAACAAAAATACATTTTATACGACAAAAATGTATGTTGGCTGAACAATCTGTGGAAAGCGTAACAAATTGGTTTGTTGGTCTAAGAAAGTTCATGTTTAACGGGACTAAACCCTCTTGTTGAGGTAGCAAAATCAGCCAGGCAACCATATATTTGGTTGATTAAACGTGTACTAGTATGTTTCGTCATATACGAACATATATACGGTTGACTCAACCAAACCTTTTTCTCGTGTAATTTGTGGGAAATTGGACAGTGTTTGGTAATATCATAAAATTAAGAATTTTTCGGTGCAGACCAGTCTTAAATCCACATGATTAATTTTTAATGTGGATATGTGGGATCGCTCGTGTGCGAGACCTGTGTGGCACGAACATGAAGCTGACTACCATGGATTGTGTCTGCGTGTGATGTGATACGCAACACGCGTGGGATATGTGACCGAGTGAGCCTTTCATTTTTTTAACCATAAATATTTAAATGTTTTCAAAACTTGTCAGCGCATAGCTAGTTACACCGTTTTGATCTAAAGGTTCTAGTGTATTTTATACATGCGCTCTAGGAAATACACGTTCGCTCCTGTCAAGTGAACTTAGTGAATGACCAAAATACCGACTCATTTCATTAGCCGAGACCAATCCCCACCATCTTGGATGTGCTAACATCATTTATGTTTCGCTGTGTACGTACTTAAAATACATACTATCTGTTCAGCACATTGGGCGTGTCGTAACGGTCGCTATAATAAAATCGATTATATTTATCTGGTATTACTGTCGTTGAGTGTCTAACCAGGAAATGGTATTAACGATAGTTCATTAACCTTACATTAGAAAATAACAAACGTTAAGTAGTATTAATTATTTAATAAACATGTCCGTTTGTGTCGCATTTCATAACGGGCCCATGTATTTGTTGTGAGCATACTTTTTTTTAAAATCAACGTCGTCTTAAAATTAGGATGTAGACCTTTTTCAGAACATGGAAAGAACATTGTTTTGTAATATGATTGATTTTGTGGTTTCTTGCTTGTTTTATTTGGGAGAAAAAATACAGTTATTTATTTGAAGTCTGTACGTTGCTATTTGACGTTTTAGCTAACAAAACCAAACCCGTTAAATTTTACCAATTGGAACGAATTATTGTATTTTCCTGTATTTATTTGTCGGGCGTGCCTATACAGCAAGGTTCTTTCCATTTAAATAACCAATGCTGTCTTTCTAATGTAATTTATAGCTTTACTTTACGCATTAATTAAAAAAAATATGGCAATAAAGGTAGCGTAGGACTACCAGATATGGTTCGTTAGGTGATAACGTTAGTAGCAGGGGCGTCATTTAGGGAGGCAGGGGGGCACATGTCCCCTCCTAGATTTAGAATTTTATATGCATAAAATATATTTTTTATACTTTGTTACTTAAATAATGCTGACTGAAGTACATATACTGTAACTGAAGTTTTATTATTAAAGTTTCTAATTTATACATGCTTAATTAATAAAAAAGATGCAACAAGGTCACTGTCGCCGAAACAAAATCTTACCTGAAATGACGCCGCTGGTTAGTAGTAAATGGTCTTTAGGTGTAAATGCGTGCGTTGGAATGAATGAAGCGAGACATTTTTTGCGGTAAATTGTTGAGTGAAGAACAGTTGACGCGAGAAGCGAGGGGGTGAGTTCGTGCGGGAGTCAATCGACCTGGCCGCATGCTACATCCCCCAGATGCCTATGGGAATGGTTAGGGAATGTTATTGAGGAGGGGAGGGGGCAGCCTAATCTTCTAGAGTGCCTCTGGGCGGCGCGGGCGTGTTTCACCATCGCCCTGGAGTGCTGGCGCTTGGCGGCGATCGTGCGAAGGCTACCGTCATCTCTCGCCCCAGTGCTTCGCCCCCCTGGCTTCTATTTCATCGCTAGCTCTCTTAGCTGAGTGAATGTTTAATGGTGAGCTCCCTTATCGAAGAAGGTCGGATTTCCTCACCCTCCTCCCTGTCAGACTCGCTGCCGTCGACACGACCATTGTTGCACCACTAAACTGTCTCTAGTATCATTTGTAAGCTCCTCTTAACCCACATTTGTTTCTGTATAGCCATTCAACTTTGCATATTCATTTTGTAATTCCTCCATAACGCGAACCATTTAATAATATGTGATGGATAATTAATCACTGAAAACATTAACTGTATTGAAAAACTACGAACGTAAATAATATTAGCCAACTTTATGAGCAAATATTTACCCAGAATAATGCATTTGCTAAGCGTAATCTCTTGCGTCGCAATTAAATGTACGAGATTTCGGCGTCAGAGATTGTTCTTCAGATATACGTAAGCTATTTGTCTAGGATTGCTGTTTTCTTTTTGTTTATTTTTGCAAATTAGCTTCGAGAAACCTACAATTCTGAACTGATGTTTTTAGCGCTGAATTATATACCGTGTGCACTGATAAGAGCTCAGGATATGCCCTTCTTGGTGTTAAAGCACTTGCTTATTCTATATTCGTTTTGTGTCTTGTCCGCGGATAGCTTAATTGCAACACAGCAAAATAAATTCTGTGAGTTGTGATATTTTTGTGTTTACTGTACGTGTAATTTTTCCTTCGTCCTGGTTCTCTTCTCTTATTAATACTGGTATTAAAAGTTTTATAACTAGCTAACTACCTTAATATTCTGTCGTCTGGGTAATGTCTCTTATTTTCAAAGTTTAAAGAATTTTTGAATTTAAATAATTTTGTAACTTTTTACGTTTTCATTCCTGAACGATAGTAAGACACTGTGATCACAAATCATTTCGGCATATAGGAATCTATTATACCAGTTAAACTAACCTTCTTTGTTTGAACTGGCTCAAAATTGGCGCGAAACGCCCTACTGAAATGCAAATTTTGCGTTTTGATACATACCTGACAGTGGGTACTGCGTATTTAAATGGCTGTATGTTCGTGTCATAAAACTATTTTAGTTTTCCCAAAAAACTGCACGCCCTGACAGTTTTCAAACTTGCCGGATAATTTTCTTGCTATTTGCAAATGCCGAGTTCTATAGTCGTGCAGTAGAATTCACAATCAAATTTTTACCGCTACGATTACGTTTCAAAAATAGAAGTTCTAAACCGTAATAAATAATTTTAAATTTCGTGAATGCACTTAACATTTTGTTCCTAAAAATGACTGCAAGTCCAAATTACAACGAGAAATAAGATGATGTACACAATACCGTCTAGCTTACTTTCGTTATTCTTATTCCCAGATATTTGTTGCTGAAACATATATTTACCGATACGTTTTCTTCTAGGTATACAGCAAGTGAACTGTCTATGGAAGTGTAACATGTGAACTGAAAGGAACTGGGGTCTTTTAGTCTCTTCTCGCGCTTTAGAAGCTCGTGGTATCGGTTATACATGAAATGGAATGTGTGTTTCTGATTTTACGTTCAAGATTGACTCTGTCAGGCTGCTTAAAATGCTTGATAGTAGTCAACTTGCATAATTTGCATCGTAGTACGTGTGGAGTCAGAGACAGGCGCCACCTCGTAGAGAATTATATTTTCCTATTTCTCAGCTTTCAAAGACGTGTCAATTTATCTGGAATGTAAATTACAAAATGTATGAGACTTGACTCAGGTCGTATGGATACACGAACCACTCGTAATATTCGCATCGCCAGTGTTAAATGACAGCTTGTCTCTTCAGGAAGAACAGTACAGCTGTACATTGTCTATTCACGGTAAAATTAGCACTTTCTCTGATTACAACTTACCTTTCAGCCTAGAAACTGTAATGTATAAGTTAAACATAGCAGTGTAGGCCAAAGTATTAAGGACTTAAGCGCCGCCTACCTGCTAGTTAGAGGCTTACAACCGACGGGGTTATAAAGGCTACCTTGAAGCGCGCATCAAATCCCGCGACGCCACGAGCCAAGAACTGTACTAGCGTGTAAGATTTCCGCCGATCCATTTTTACAACGGGACTTAAAGCGCTAACTATGTAATTTTATTGGTGGATAGTCTGTAACAAAGTTATGGTTTTAGATACATATATTGGAGTCCTTAGGAAAAAGGATAATAGTAAAGGTCTGTACGTCATCTGAGTAGCTTGCGCAGAGAGGCGATAATGTATTACACCAGGTCAGTTAGTGGCTCTTTTACCGCTCCTGCCTCACACACACAAACGACGTCTACCTATGGAGGCCCCTTAATGACTATCGCTAGAGACACTGAAAAATCGCGAAAATGTTTAAGATAGTCTTTAATAAACTGTAGTATATTAACCGTGACACGTGTAAACAGTTTTGGGACAAATCACACACGCTCTGTTTTCAAGCTGTGCAGTTCTAACTGGGTTTGTTGAAGAGAGAAACTATGCCTCAAATAAACCATAGCCAATGTCGATACGAAACAGTCAGTGCTATATACAGTATGTTGGAGTCTAGTAAATAGTCAACTATTCCCGCGATTTTCCAGTGTCTCTAACTATCGCGCAACAAGTTTGTATATGCAGTAGCATGGAACTATTTACACGTTTCTTTTAGGCGTAAAAATTATAGTGTTTACAATAACAAGAGTTTTCTTACTCGCATAGTGTCTATTACGGTATTGATAGAGACATGCAAAATTCGCGTTATCATTTGGTAGCAGACTAAACTTTACTTTCCTATACATAACAGAGCATAATGTGCGATTCAATTGGCCACGTACTTATAAGTGTTGACATTTACGTGTGTTACGTCTTTACAGAGATTGGCCTCTCTACCGCGTAGCATTCTCCGAGGCAAGTCACGACAATATCGGCCAGCGGGAGACGTCGAACGTGCCTATAATCACTTGGAGTCTAGTCAGCTGTCAGAAAATAACGCGAATTTTGCATGTCTCTAGGTATTGAGAATGCAGTGTGAAGATGTAAGTCACTGTAAGTAATATTGTGAAGTTGGTTCCTCGGTGAACCGCCTTGCGACATAGGGAATTGTAATGCGACCATATGCATAGTCAGCGCTTGGTAACGTAACATCCGCAACAACTGACGTGTCTGCATAGCCGCTATAATGCCGTCGTCATGAACAGTTGTGCTTGCAGTCATACATTTGTAGGTGTATGTGCAAAATTAACAGATCATCTCTTGGGCTGCAGTGTTGGCAACGTGGCGGCCTTTCCGGTCAATTTAGTGACATTTTAAACTACACAGTAGAAAAACATTTTTTTCTTGCGGGCATCGTAATTTATAGCACATTTTAATGAAGTTTCGTTAATATGATTCTTAAACATAAAAGTTCAGAAACTGTTGAGTTTTTGTCGCTAAAATATAGTAAAACGGCAGAAAATCCTGTATTACCTTCATATTCCGGTTTGCCCATTAAAGAGCGCGATAAAATTTATTATTTGGCTTATTAATGTTTTTTGCCTTCGTACCTTCCCAATATCTCATCACCTCACAGTGTTGTTTCTCGAGCTCTTCGGACTATTTATTGCATCCTTTAATTTAAGGTTTCTCTGTAAATTTATGTTCCAAAAGCTGTACGATAATGTAGCGTATGTCTGTCCTAATTTAAAGTTGAACAATTTTAACGCGTTTCTCTGTGAAATAACCATTTGGATATATTTTAATTCATGTTTGGTTTTCCTGTGTCCTGCATGATTTTTTTGAATTTGATGTGAAGGTAAATCGTAATTCCTGAATTTCCCCACTGCCCGGAATTTTTACTCGCAACGCGCTGTGGGTATATTGTTATGTGCACAATGCGTTTCGGGTGTTGTCTATATTTCGGTCACAGGGCAAATGGAAGTGCGATATGTGGTTATTGCGATATGCGAAGTATCCCTTAGCAATGCTATTTGTCGCATTGCGGACACTGCAAATTACCCATAACGCACTGCGCACATTGCGATACACATACAACGCGCTGTGGTTAAAAAAATTCTGTCAGTGGGCAAAATTCGGAGATAGCGTGAATATTCAACGGTGGCAACACTGATTGATGTACGGAAACTGTATAGTATTATGTCGTGCATATCGCAGCAAAGTAACTTAATACGGTGACCTACTGTTATTTCGTAATGTTGTATATTAAATATGTGATGTGTGACAGCTAGTAGCGAATAATTCTTTAGAGTGCGGTAAGAAGGACTTACGTCTAATTACTTCCCATCGAGACTGGTGCATTTATTGGCTGTTTAATAGGGTACATATATCATTATTAGAGTCCTGGAAATTTCGCGGATTCAACTGAGGATAGGTTGGATTTCTAAGTCATGTATAAGTCAGGCACTTTTTCGATCGGGTCATTGTTTATTAAACGTGACCTCGAGAACTCCGAACCAATAGCGGACATGCATAGGAACACTCGGTGACTCCCGCGCTACATCGTCGAATGTTCAAATGCTGAGTCTCTGGAGTAGCAGCCAATGTACAAGTAGCTGAGGACAGAGTGTATACAGGACTTCAGAGTCCAGCCTGCTGGTCGTTGAACCCGCGAAATATCTGGGACTCTAATCATTATATTAACACGTAGTTTTTTTACCCTTCTTGCCGCCTTCAGTGAACAGTAAGAAGAGCACAAGTCTCATTCATAATATTTTCGTTTGACTTGTGGTTGATCTTCTTACCAACTACCAAATAATTTAGATACTGACTTCTGCACATTTACAACTTCTCAAATGATGTTAGCAGCTACCACGTTTGTTGAGGCGGTCGCTTGCTTGAATGTAAAGTAATTGGGCTTCCGTCTCTTAGACAGCAAGGTCACTGGAGATGGTGACACACAACTTGCTACAATGACATGAGCTGGGTGAGGAATCTGCCATGGCCTTTGTTAAGGAACCATCCCAGTATTCGCCTGTAGTGGTTTCGGGAGATAGGTTTTTGAACCCGGGTCCTCCCGAATGCGAGACGAACGTTTTACCGTTGCGCTACTTCACTCAGTCGCCTGCTTGAAATTTTTACGTTCTTGTGAGAACAAGAAAACTGACACATGCTCAAAATGCTGCATCGCCCCTATGAGCAAGCCATTGAATTGGCGTACTGGCTTGCAGTTGGCGCCTCGCCTGCACGTTACGTTGAGCGTTGCCCATATGTTTTTAATGACGCGACTTCCAAACAAGATTTAATGCATGACTCTGTCGTAATTGTGTTTGTGCCAAGCCATTACGTTCTTGAGCGGCACACGACCAATAGAAACCATCTTCCCGTGCTAGTTAGAAGACCTCGTGCTGAGGACATGTTCTATTTAATGATTTCGTTTGAAATCGCGTGGGAAATTCTAGCTTGAATTTTGCACATATCTTGCGTCGTGTAAAAGCTGCCTTAGGTAAGTCTACATCAGTCTGAAAGGGCTGTTTTTGACGAGGGAGGGGGCTGCAGATGTGTACGTAAGGCACCAAATGTTGCAAAAAACTTGTTGCCACAAACTTTTGGCTCTTCTAATGGGGTGCGTGCTGTTTTGAAAGTACCATGCAATCATCGTCTCGAATGAGTTATATTCCGCAGGTTACAATATTTCGGACAGCGTAAAAAAAAGTTTTCTTCAAACATGCTGCAAAGCAGACAGACCTACCACAATGTAGACGGTAGCCTAAGAACAGTTTGCAAACGTAAATTTTTGTTTCGCGAGGGTCAACACTGTAAGTGTAAGCAAGTTGCCGTCTTACGCATAAGAAAACAGTGGTTGCCAGTGTTTCCTTTTAGAAAAAAATTATCAGGATTCCTCTGATCCTGCTTTAGGAGACTCCGAAATAGCTTATTTTTTCTTCCGTTGAAAAACTCTGTAGTTGCAAACATAGTATTCTTTATGGCCTCGCTCATGATAGTTTTCGTGCGTCTTGCTTTGATATTCCAAACGGTGTGCGTATATGTTAACTCGCTTGCTTGTTCAGTTGTGTCCACCAGTCATAATTTATTTCGCGCCATTTTGCGTGTGTAGTCTGCTATACTAACACCAGTTACCCTGATTCCGAACATGGCAAACCCAGAATCAAACGAGTAAACAATGGTCGAGTTAACTTTTTAGACTGAATAAACGCGAGTAACTTTCAATCCGGCCATGCATTGAAGGAGCCTTCTCCGATCAAGGCGATCCGGGTTCGATTTCCGACGGGGCTGGTTCCCGTCTTTCCGCATGTGGGGAATCGTATCGGATGAAATTGCTGGTCGATGGGGTTTCTCGTGAATCTATCGTTTCCCCCATCTATTTTGGCGCTGCTCCATAATTCATGTCTAGAGCTAGTAATTTTTGGCGAAAAGAATTTTGCAAGAATTTGTTTCTATGCCATGCGTTCACATCTACAGCTCTGCTTCATGGTTATTGGGAAAGTACATTTGTGCAAAGGTATAACTAGGGACGGGAATTTTTGGTGAAAAGATTTTTGCCCCACTTTTCAGTGTCTTACGTGCTCACCTGCAGCTCAACTTCACGGCTATTGACAGAGTGTTTTGTGCAGAGTTGTTATTTATTTGACTGTGCAAATCAGTACACGGATAACTACCACACATGATGTCTGTGATTTGTGGGTTTAACCTCAATACGCTGGGTGTTTTGGCATCCAATCACTTACCACAAAGCAGAGGTGCAGGTGCGCACGTAACGCATTGAAACAAAGTCCTGCAGAAATCTTTTCGCGATATTTCCTACATCTAGGTATTACTACACTCATTTTATTGTCCCTACCAGAAGAAAGTTACTGCGACACCACGCGTCAGCGATTTGCTGGCAGGACCCCGAGACACTGAGGGCCGTATCTATAGACTTCTTTCGAATGACAACCAACTGCTCACCAATGCTTTCTCTATGGGGATATCAGTTGGTTGTCATTCGAAAGAGGTTTATAATATTGGCCATGAGAGTTAATAACATCCAATCAATGACCGCGCAAGCAGAGCGCAGATGTGCAAGTCAGGCATTGAAACAAATTGTTACAGCATTATTTTCACTGAAAATCATTGGCTCTAACCATGTCATCCCTCATCAGCGCTAAAGACATGAATGAAAAGTGCCGTCCAAAATCTCCTCAACCGAAGGGGCCGAGTTAAAGAGGGCATAGTACACAATTCAGCGCTAAAAACATCCAGTTCAGAATTGTCGGTTTCTCGATGGCAATTTGCAAAAATCAAATAAACAGCAATCCTAGACAATAGTTTTTGCCAACTTCCTGAGCAAAGATTTTTCTCGATTAACGTATTTCTGAAGAACAATCTCTGACGCCGAAATCACGTACATTTAATTGCGGCGCAAGGTATCACGCTCAACAAATGCATCATTCTGGATAAATATTCCCCATAAAGTTGGCAAGTATAACTATCAAGGATTACTGTTTTGTAGTTTTTCTATATTGACTTTCAAAATGTGTAGATCTCAATTGAAGAATTCAGTGTTTATTTATCTACCACGCCGTCTTAAGTGGGCGTGGTACATAGTTAAACACTAAAATTATTAATCTGTAACTGTAGGTTTCTTGAAGCCAATTTGCGAAAATGTAACAATAGCAATCCTAGACAATAGTTATAGTCAGCGTTTTAAACAAAATTGTTTTCAGTGTTATGAACTTCTGAGGTACAATCTCTTACGCCGGAACCTCATGCATTTTACTGCGGCGCAAGAGATCACGCGTATTCGAATTAGTAATTCTGGATAAATACTAACTCATAATGTTGGCAAATACCAGTATCTAGGATTTTCAGTGAGTATTTTATCCATAATTAATTGATGTTTCCAGCGTTTATTTATCTACCACGCACTCTTAAGGTTTTACTGTAATCGGGGTAATCGAGTGAATGTTTGTAAACGCCTCGGTTGATGTGACTAGTATTGTGAACGGTTCTGGCGGAGGTAATAGCACAACACTTGTAGGCGGTCAGGGACTTCCCGCTCTCTCTCGTTGTCAGCTGGGCTCGGCGTGACCTTGTACTGAGGCAGCTTGTATGTACAGGATGCTCCAGAAATATATCGCCAGGCAAATATTAGTTGCAAACGGTGACATAATGTACTTCAACTTTTAGCCATGCTCAACTCCTAAGGTAGATAACCGACCTTGAAATTCACGTAAAAATTAGTATTTTTGTAAGGGATAAAAAACGTTGCTGAAGAATACCAGTGTTTTAAAAATATAAAATGTTACACTAAAATCCATACAATTTTTTTTTTTGCTGTTAAGCTATTTGATGCGGTCATCGTACTCAATACGTTCTACTTGAAATAAAAAAGGCAGTGTCGTTAGTGTATTGCAAGTAACCAGCACCAACAGTAAAAAAAAAAAAAAAAAAAAAAAAAAAAAAAAAAAAAAAAAAAAAAAAAAAAAAAAAAAAAAAAAAAAAAAAAAAAAAAAAAAAAAAAAAAAAAAAAAAAAAAAAAAAAAAAAAAAAAAAAAAAAA
>PNEQ01045190.1:0-11198 GCA_003012365.1 Medauroidea extradentata
CCTGGAGGGTGTAACCACTGCTGAGGAACATTAGAGACTGCTCGATGTTTAAGCTGGTGATGGAGGAACTTTAGCTGGGGTTAGCCTGGAGGATGTAACCACTGCTGAGGAACATGAGAGACTACTCGATGCTGAAGCCGGTGATGGAGGAACTTCAGTAAAATCATCTTGCTGAACCAACTGCCTGGGCACAGATTGCATGCACTGCAGGAATGTTTTTTTTTAAATGTTTGACTTGCAGAGTAGCACAAAGGAATTGAAAAGTTTACACTGCAGAATATGGAAAAACAATTTTTTAGGCCTCTTGACAGTTTTTCTGATGAAGGGATAAAGTGCTTGATGCTGATCAGCATTGTTCACACCATGCATGTATTTATTGTAATCTACAACACACTCTGGCCTCATTTTCTTGCATCTATACCTATTCACCACTTCTTTCATGTCTGCTGAATGCCATGTGGAGACCATATTTATTGCTCTCTTGTCACGCCATGCTGTCAGCAGTACAGGTTCTTCTCTTATAAATGCCATTTCGCCTCTTTGAAGTGATGATGACTGTTGTTTGAATTCTTTGGGTAGTCCTCTATTTTGTCTGATTGTGCCACATGTTGAGGTTGGTTTTGCATGAAGATCCTTTGACAATTTCATGCTGTTGTAATAATTGTTCATGTAAACTTGGTATCCCTGGTGTAAATATGGTTGTAGCAAATGTAGTACCGTTTCATCTAATTTCATTCCACTTCCTACATAAATCATCAATTTACAAATGTTACCTGATGATGATTCACACACCATTCTTACCATTATCCCATATTTCACAATTTGTCCAGGGTTATAAACCCTGAACCGCAATCTGCCTCTCCATGCCAACATTCCCTCGTCCAAAGCCAGCTGCTGTGATGGAGTGTAAAGATTGGCAAATTTGTCACACAGCATCTCCACAATAGGTTGTATCTTGTAGAGAGCACTGGAATCATCTTGTTTTATACTACCATTGAAATGTAGAAATGCCAAAATTGCTTCGAAGCGATTACGAGGCATTGTTTTGGAAAAATTGGTGTTCCGAAAACTGGATTATCAGCCCCAATACTTTTTCAGCGTAGGTTTTTTTTATTATTCCTGTGATAAATGTGAGGCCTAGAAATTTTTTTATTTCTGGTACTGTCACAGAAACTCAATTCTGATATAATGAGAACTTGGTGAATGGACGTGGTGCTGCACTGATAGCTTGAGTCGCATAAAGGTTAGTCTGGTCAACAATATGTTGAAACAATTCTTCGGTAAAAAATTAATTTACAAATGACATGACATTATCACTATCCTGAACTTCAACATTCAGTCCCACTTTTGCGGTAAACGGAAGTTTATGTGGGCGATAAAATAGAGAGAAATCATGTATAGGTAACTCACATGTTTGTGGAATCGCACAAACGCGAGACTCGCCTTCTTCTTCTTCTGCCTCACATGAATCACTGTCTGTTGGGATGTAATCATAATCAGAGTCTTCATAAACAACATCAGCATCATCTTCAACTAAACTCGTTCTGCATTTATTTCTGAGTTTTTCACTGGCCTTAAGAATTCTACTACTTCGTCAAATCATTATTACAGCGGAAAAATGTGCTCGGGCGCGCACACTTGCCGATACAATTGTAAACAAAAACGGGAAAATACAGAATGCTTGTACCATCTAGCGCGTGGACTATGAACTAGAGAATGTGACTAGCGCCTAGATCCAGGACCTCTAAGCACAGTGGCGCATGCGCAGTAACATCTTCCCCTTCACTCGTCCCTTCTCTTTTCAACCCACCATGCTCTCTCACACACTCCAGCCTTCCCCTCCGCAAGCCATCCATACTCCCCTTACACGCATTCTCACTGTACCTATGGAGTATGAATTAATTTACACAAGCGATTCCTTTGCCACGCGTCACTCAGAGACGAAGTATAACTGAAATGATGCGCTGTGTCGTCTCCACACATTATTATTTTTACATTAGCCTCCAGCAAAACAGTACATTACTGTATGTCATTTTTCTCAAAGAAGATTTTTACGAGCTTGTATATTTTGCTCATCAACGAGCATCAACACGGCTATTGAAATAAATTCAACAATGTGTACCATAGCACTGTTATGTTCCTGTTACTGTTTGGAAAATGCGAACTGTATTTGGTTCGATTCCCACCCCTGTCTGGGTGTAAATTTGTATTCGTATAAAATGGTCACTGAAATGTGGCTAGTAACATATGTCACAAAATCAACTCGGAATACATTAAATTTACCTAACCGCATTACAAATGAGGACGGGAGGTGTTAGGCACAGTAGTGAGGAGGGGCAGTACAAATGAGCATAATATTTTATAAAAATTTTAATGTACTTATTTTTTAGCTGTAAAAAGTTGGTTAAATATTTAAGTGACGGTAATTTATAAATAAAAAAAATCTTTCCTACCTGAAAACTACTCTTTAAAGGGCAATAATTATGTGTGAATATTAGAACTTTTTTTTTTCGTTCCAATATTGAACAGACTCTACACATTAAAGGTTTAATAATGCTTATTTTTGGACGTCTCTTTCTGTACACTCGGTACAAAACAATAATAAACACGTTATTTACATGAGTATTTAACTTTTAAAATTATTGGTATTGCTGGTATAAGGTTGAACAGTCATGTTAATGTAACTTTTTAAAATAAAGCTTATTCTTTAAAAAATGTCTTTCCTAATATTTAAAACAACACACTATTATGGAAATTTGAACATTGTTATTCATTACAGTATTTCTTTGTTTTAACTTTGAATAATAATTTCAGATAAATATTACATTAATAATAACTTCAAGAACTCATTTTTCAAATTCTTCAAAAGCAAAATAATTTGAAATCTTACATGATTTACCACTGACATTTGTCTGGCAACATAAGTCACAGAATCAACTCGGGCCACATTATATTTACTGTGCCACATAAAAAATGATGGTGGGATGTGTTGGCCACAGTTGCGAGGCGGGGTAGCCAACATGAATAATATTTTATAAAGATATGTATGTACGTACGTATTTTTTTTTTAATTTAAAAAGCTAGTTAAAGAATCGAGCTGTTGATATTTTTCTGGGATTCAATTGTTTTGTGTTTTATTGTTGAACATCACTACATTAAATATTAAAATTGCGATAATTGAAAGAAAAACTTTTCTTACTTAAGACAACATTTTAATGAACGATAATCACACGTGAACTTGAAAACATGTCTTTGTTTTCGCTCCGATGTTAATTAATTACTACACGTTAAAGGTTTCAGAATGCTTATTTTAAGAATTCTCTTTCCTTATAAACTCGTTACAACACAATAATATGCAGTTATATGCATGAGTATTTAACTTGTAGACTTGTTGCTGCTATAAAGTAGAATAGTTGTGTCACATTAACTATTTTTTTTTTAAATAAAGCTAATTATTTAGAGAAATATATTTCCTCCTAACACTTAAAACAACATACTGATATGAAAATTCGTATATTTTTATTCATGTAATATATATTTTTTGTATAAAACTCTTCTTTTATGTGTTACCGTGAATACTGAAATAACACTACGAGGAATCTCTTTACAACACGTAAAGGGACCGAGGTTAGCACAGTGGGTAGACCACTCGCCTCCCACTAAGGCCATCTGAGCTCGATTCCCGGCAGGGTCGGTACTCATATTTTCGCATATGGGAATCGTTCCGGACAATGTCGCTGATCGGCGGGTTTTCTCGGGGATCTCCCGTTTCCCCACCCCGTCATTCCGACGCTGCTTCATACAACATGTCATCCAGTGCTAAAGACCTGATGTTAAGGGCTAACCTAAACCTCTTCACTAACACTTAACACAAAACACATTTTTTTCCAGCACTTTAAACAACACAATGTGCAATTTCATTAACGTGAATTTAAACCGTTGTTGAGTAATAGAAATAATATAAAGTACAATTCAATCTCTTATATAGACTTACAAAATAAACTCCACTCTTCCACTCACTCTGGCTCTAAGGGTCCTCCCTACCCGCGATAAAATACATTGCAGTGAGTTATGGCTATTCTTTTTATACGAAACTATTTAACGCACATTATACTTGTTTATCTACGAAAAGAGCACACATTTAAAACAATTTAGCCATAATTTTTACAAATTCGTCGCGCCTAATTAGAACCATAATTTTCGGGTCCCTCAAAACTGCAAAAACGAAATGTTGACCCAGGCTGCTGTATCTGGGAAAATAACAATCGGGTTTAAAAAAAAACAATACAAACAAGTATTAGACTTCGAACTATGCTGCCCAAAAATAAAATAATTTGGTCACTACACTGTACACCAGCCAAGTGACTTGCGTGAAGAAGCGATAATGCATGTCATATATCGGTCAGAGGCACCCTTATCACTCCATCGATTTTTAATCACACACACTCACAAACTCAGTCTATTCAGGGAGGGTCCTTATTGGTGTTCAAGAGCGATAAAATCAAAAGTTTATATTTTTATGAAATATTGTTAGTTTTGTAGACAATACTTCTGAGTACATGTCACTCTCACATAACAATTTTGTCTCTCATAGTTTTCTCATAACGGGGTGTCAAAGTCAAACTTTGCTTGTTACACTGCCATGCAAATAGCGAAAACCAACTGAACTACTGAAACAAAATAATTCACTGTGAACTTACACCTTATGAGCTACATAATAAAACATTAAAAAAACACACAGCTTAGTAATTAGAATTTTAAAAAATCGCAAAAGTACAGAAAAAAGTCGAAATTCAGCAATTATTTTTAATAGTTTGCGGGATTTTACAAGTGTTTTATTACATAGCCCATAGTATCTTATTTCACTGTGAATTATTTAACGCAAGTAAGTCAATTGATTTTCATTATTAGGATGGCAGCAGAACATACAAATTTTGACTTTGACGCACCGTTATGAGGAAACTACACCAGCTGAAATTGTTCCGTAAGAGGAAACTCCACACACAAGAATTGCCTACAAAACTACACTATTTCATATAAAACATAAAATTATGTCTTTATCGCACATGAACACCCTCAATACATTTAACGAGTGTATCAACACCACTTCCCGTTTTTACCAAAATATAATTATAATCATACAAAACACAACACATTTAGTCTGTTAACTACAAATTAGTTTATGTTGAGAATAATAAATTCCTTGTTTGGTACTGCTGAATTCAGGACTGAGGAAATTTCGTCTCTCAATGAACAGCTGTTTCTCCAGCAATACAAACACCGAAGTAAAAGTGTAACATATTTACTATAGATAAACATGTAAATCTTCTATTATTTATGTGCTCTCTATTACATGAAATATTTATTTGTTTTCTCCAGGACGTGGTTAGTTTTCCATGATCTTTCCTTTGAGTATGATGCCTGCGACAATTCTTAAGGCACTCGCCTGCAGGTCGTGTGTTTGTGTGAGTGAGGCACGGCATCAAGGGCGATGTTCATCGGCTTATCTGGTGTGGTATCGCCTCTAGCGCAAGACAACTGAAACAGCGTGGAGTGGTGTCGTAGATCACTCACCTGACTGACACTTTCAGTGGTGATCCCATATTTTTATTGGGAAAAGATTAAAGCGGAGAACATTGCGTGTTTCTAGAAGAGTTTCACATGAATCCTATGAGCAGTTTTTCATACATAACGTATTGAAAAATCTGTTTTTAGCCATTTGAGGGGTTCGTAAACGATTTTGTTAATTGATGTGATGTTTTGAAAGTACCTGTCAGTCATTGTTTGAAGTACATTTTCTTTTCGTACATAGCCACATTAGGCATGTGTTGAACAGGTAGGTTACATAAAAAAAACGCATTTAAAGACACGCAGCAACACATGTTAAGCACGTGGTAGGC
This sequence comes from Medauroidea extradentata, assembly GCA_003012365.1. Taxonomy (NCBI): domain Eukaryota; kingdom Metazoa; phylum Arthropoda; class Insecta; order Phasmatodea; family Phasmatidae; genus Medauroidea; species Medauroidea extradentata. Next base: position 5,901 of record PNEQ01045190.1, read on the forward strand.
GGTGCCCTTAAGGGTGTTCAAGTACAATATAAAGTCATAGTATTATATTTATATGAAATAGTGTTAGTTTTGTAGACAATAATTGTGAGTGCAATTTGCCTCTTACGAAACAATTTTAACTGTTGTAGTTTCCTCATAACGATGCGTCAATGTAAAAATTTGCATGTCCTGCTGCCATGCAAATAGTGAAAACCAATTGACTGGCGTACGTGAAATAATTCAGAGTGAAATGGCATACTATGGGCTACGTAAAAAAACATTTGAAAAATTCCGCGAACTGTTTAATTGTTTTTATATTTTTAAAAAATTGCTGAATTTTATACTTTTTTCTGTTATTTTGCAATTATTTTTAAATTCAAAATATTACATTGTGGGTTTATAAATGTTTTATTGCAAAGCTCTTTGGATGTAAGTTCACAGCGAATTATTTATTTTAAGTTGGCCAGTTGGTTTTCATCATTTGCATGGCAACATAAAAATCAAATTTTGACTTTGACACCCTGTTATGAGAAAACTACGAGAACTAAAATGGTTTCTTAAAAGTAAATTGCACTCACAAGTCTCGTCTACAAAACTAACAATATTTCATAAAAATAAAAAAATAAAAAAATGATTTTATTGCACTTGAACACCCTTAAGACTTCAAGTTCCTTTGGTTTCGAGAAAGACTTTCGTTGGTTTGCACACCTCATTTTTTGGGAAAATTTTATTAGTAGAGTAATTTTCTTATTGATCGGGTTATTGTTTGGGAGTAGTTTTCAGAAGCGTATCTGAACTCCTACACTTCCGAAATGCCAGCAATCTTAGGCGTACAGAGAAAGAGGTTTTTCTATTACCGAGAGTTCTTCTGTTTGTGTGAAATTTTTATTTTCGGTCATTTTCTTAATCAACGCACACTTTCGCGATTCAAAACCCAATTTAACTGTCACTTCTTCACCACCATTTGCTTGTGTTTCAATAACGAGCTATTATTTTTAATTTGCTCTTTTGTGCTTGTACCTTCAGCAAATATGTTTATACACAGCACAAACGATGAATATGTATTCAAATATTCAATGTAATTGACGAGAAAAAACATGAACACTTTGTATTCATTGCAGTTTATATTGCACTGGCAACTGCCTTCAACATTTTTGACACGAACTTTACTAATGTGTGCCTTCACCTAGCCTGCTTCTCTTCCGTGTAAAGTGTTAGGCCAGTTTTAACATAGCAAAGTACGTTTGTGTTTGTAACTGCTTGTATAATATGTGCATGCAAACATTTTAGCGGTAAATAATAGTGAAAATCTTCACCAAATTGACGGTTGTGTGTTGCAACTGAAGTGGTGGTGGATGGCAAGGCAACACGCAGGCCAGCGGGGGACTGGGGGGGGGGGGTACACGGCGTGAGAGGGTTGGCAAGGAGAAGGAACGCGGCAGTGCGCATGCGCCACTGTGCTTAGAGGTCCTGGATCTAGGCGGTAGTGAGAATGTGTGTACTGTGTAGTACTACCACCTAGCGGTGTAAGTTTGGACTACGTAGCCAACAGACGCGCTCCGAGAGTTGCTGTGTCATATTCCGACCTTGGTCGGATACGGGATTGTGAATCTACAAAATTCTATCCGACCATAGTCGAACACAGGAGTGAATGTGTTAACACCAATCAGTATGTAATTTGATATCAGGATCAGTTTTACAAAATTTAAAAAACTAGTAATTGAAAAAAGAGTTGAACCAGTTTGTGTAAAATGTTTTACTGCATCTAACCAACAATTACAAATTGAAATTACAGCTGAAAATCAAAATTGATTTGTTTACATGGAATTTTTTTAGTTTGCAACAACCTTGCCACAAATTTAATTTTAGGATGAAGTTTTATTTCCAAGACAGGAATAATAATTGATTTGTAAGGCGAGTTTGTTAAATTTAAATTCAAGCAACAAGTCAATATAATTCCATCACAGGAAAATAACGTTTTAGAAATTACTAGTAATCTGAACCCTCTTGATTTAAAACATCTTGACACTGATAAACAAATTGCTATTAAAATTATGCTCAGATTTTTACTATGTCTTAACGTCAAAATTAGGCCGTACCAATCTTATTGAGTATGATATTAAAACTGTTAGATTCTAAACCAGTAAAATGTCATCCTTATGATTTGTTACCACCTAAAATGAATACAGTATCATGAAAAATAAAATACAAGAACAGCGGCCAAGAAAGGTCTTTATTATCTGTTTTAAGCAGAAATTCCTTGTGTTCTAAAAATTGTGGTTCTCAGAACAAATTATTTCAGTAAACGTTTCAAGCAGTTGCCACTTTTCCATTATCTTAAACAGTTTAAATCATTTCAAGGTATTATTTTTTTTAGACCAAAATTCACACAAATAATTTTAATGTAACATGCCTTTGGATTACTGAAATTTTTTAGAACAAAATCCACAAAATTTATTTTTAACAAATGTAACATGCCTTTGGATTGTTGTAATTTTTTTTAGAAAAAAATTCGCAAAATCTGGGAACATAATTTTAACTACAAACATGTTTCAACTAAATGGTCACTTAACTAATGTGTGGATACCCATTACTTGTATGTGAAGTTCATTCGTCTACCACATGCGCTCCACGTTTTTAGTTTTGAATACCTAAGCCTATTATAAGTATTTTTATTACTTTTAAAAATTCTAATTCACAAAATTGTCAGGATAATCTGTAAGGGATATGTATAGGGTTATAATTCTATATGGTATTAGGAGAAATTATTTTAGATGTCTCAGTTCGTTTTAAAAACGTGGTATATTTTCTTTTTTAATCATAAATAATTTACTAAAAATACACAAACAAACGTAACATACTATTGGATTACTGTGTTGAGTACTGGAAGTTGCAAGTAGGTGGAGAAAATATATAAATAACCGCCATTTTGAAAACATGCACACAAGATGAAGGAAATAGGTTGTGTGCGGTATATGTCTATCAAGTTTGATGGTATTATAAAGTACACATCTATCTTGATCGAAAAGTGTTTTAAAAATGGCTGCCATTTTTAAAGTATGAACATTGTGTAAATAAAATATGTAAAAGTCAAGTCAGAGGGTGTACAAGTTTAATGGAATTCTGTCAACTGATACAGAAGTTTTAGGGCGGGGGGGACGTACACATAGACAGAAAGGTGATCTCATAAGCCTATATTTTCTTTCGGAAAGTAGTCCAAAAATACAAATGTAACTGTTAATTCATACACTACTTAAAACCATAGGTTCAACCTGTGTCTATTGTACCTACATCCATTACTAAATAGAAGATATCCCAAATTCTGCCAATCACATCATTGGCAAGTCACGAAGAGTGATATTATAGAAAGGAATTGTGTGTGCAGCAGAGTCATTCTATGGACATCCCATCATGGATCATGGATGATGAATGGGATTGTACAAGGCAGAGTGCTCGTAAAAGGCATTTTGTTACTGTGTCAGAAAGTGGTCAATGAATTCCTAAAGACAAAGTAAAATTCTACATGACAAGGATTATTAGTTGTAGAGTGCCCGACCTGAACAGCCCTAATTTTTTTTATTTATATTGTTTGGGTTGTGTTTGAACTGCTGTGTGTTGCCAACCGGCAGCAAGCATGCCGTATCTCCAGAAGTCTCCAAGTTGTCCACCCCTGAGGAGGTTCCAAGGACATGGCAGGAGGGGGACAGGCGGACACGCCGGAAGGATGGGGGACGTGGGTGAAGAGCGGCAGTGTGTGGAGAATGTAGCTAGCGTTAAGATGGGTATTGTGTTGAGCAGAATAAAGCAGTTGAGTACAGCAGTGTCATCAAGTCATTCATTTATCATAACACGAGACGTTCTGGCGTCACCATTTTGGTCCTCCAGCCCGGATGTTATTCCGGGATAATCACTGCAGCAACCCGTCTCGCAGCCGTCGGACGTTTGGTGTCGAATACAAGTGTCGGGCAAGCAGACAATATGTCACGGTATACGCGTTGTCGTGAATTGCATACAGTCACGGTGACAGAGTGGTGTCGGCGCGAACGTACCGCTATGCTTCTCATTGCGCCTCGTTGGTCGGAGGCGGTGCACTTAGTAGTAGAATTAGGGCGGTTCGGGAACACTGCCAGAAGGACTTCGCAGATGTGATCATCGAGGGTCATCACGGACCAGGCCTTGTGACTCAGCATCAACCAGTTCAACATGTGAAGCAGCGCAGTGGTGAGTGCAGCCAATGCAGCTTTTTCCTTATCATACCTCCTCCTTAGTCTGCTTCTATCCCGCATGACACTTTCCTCTCATTACTTATCCAAACGCCAGTCTATTGTGGGTCAATACGTGTACGAGCATCATCATCATGGGAGAGGAACTCAAGGTTTTGATAGCAAGAAGGGGCCAGGTGAAGGCACGAGTAACCAGATTCAAGAATTATGTGAACACCATGACATGCAGTTCTCAGCAAGATGTCATGCAATTAAAATTACGCTTGCCAAAGTTAGAACAGTGCTGGGCAGAGTTCGAAAGTGTGCAGGCAGAAATAGAAATTATGGATGAGTCGGGCGCTCAAGTAACGGAAAGAGAAGAATTTAAGAATCAGTTCTTTGATGTTGTTGGTCTCTATAATGCTCGCATAGAAGATAACACCTCCACATCATCAACAGAGGGTACAATGCATGCAATTAATGCGCTATGCAAACCAGAACTAAAACTGCCGGCTATCACTATCCCTACATTTCGGGGTCAGTATGATGAATGGTTGTGTTTTTATGACACCTTCAGTTCATTGGTGCACAACAACAAAGCCATAAGTGACATTCAGAAGTTTCACTACTTGAGATCGTCATTGCAGGGTGATGCAGCAGATGTCATCGAGTCCTTGGAGACATCTGCTTAGAACTACATCTACTGCGGGAGCGGTTTGAGAACAAGAGAGTATTAGTAAGCAGGCATGTGTCTGCATTATTTAACATTTCACTAGTAGAACGGGAGTCAGCAAACCAGTTGAGGCAACTTCTTGACAATGTTAACAAACATGTACGAGCACTTAAGGCACTTAAACACCCTACTGATACTTAAGATGCATTGCTAATTCATTTGGTAACCAGCAAGTTGGACAACGCAACCATACGTGAGTGGGAGACTAAAGTGCCAGCGGCAGAGCTGCCCACATTCTCTGAACTTACACAATTTTTACAGCAGCGTTGCCAAGTATTAGAGGCAGTCGATCTCAGTCGGTCTCACAGGAAAACTGGGCACAGTGTAGGTAGCAACAGGAGTGTCATCCCCAGTAGTCGACGACAGTATTCAGGCACAGTATCA
>PNEQ01045192.1:0-29087 GCA_003012365.1 Medauroidea extradentata
CCACTACCTTCTCATGCTCTCACCAACAAAGCCTTCTAGAGTTATGCAATGTCTTCCTACCTAGCAATCATAGCCAATACCAACGCAAGGCAGTGGAGGTAGGACAAGCTACAGCCACACAACATATCCCTGACTACAATATGTGAAGATTGACTCCCTTGATGACTCACTCAGCAGTCACTCGCTGGGTCAAGGTTAACTCTAGTACAGTTCACTCTAGAAGAACCACTACCTTCTCATGCTCTCACCAACAAAGCCTTCTAGAGTTATGCAATGTCTTCCTACCTAGCAATCATAGCCAATACCAACACAAGGCAGTGGAGGTAGGACAAGCTACAGCCACACAACATATCCCTGACTACAATATGTGAAGATTGACTCCCTTGATGACTCACTCAGCAGTCACTCGCAGGGTCAAGGTTAACTCTAGTACAGTTCACTCTAGAAGAACCACTACCTTCTCATGCTCTCACCAACAAAGCCTTCTAGAGTTATGCAATGTCTTCCTACCTAGCAATCATAGCCAATACCAACGCAAAGCAGTGGAGGTAGGACAAGCTACAGCCACACAACATATCCCTGACTACAATATGTGAAGATTGACTTCCTTGATGACTCACTCAGCAGTCACTTGCTGGGTCAAGGTTAACTCTAGTACAGTTCACTCTAGAAGAGCCACTACCTTCTCATGCTCTCACCAACAAAGCCTTCTAGAGTTATGCAATGTCTTCCTACCTAGCAATCATAGCCAATACCAACGCAACACAGTGGAGGTAGGACAAGCTACAGCCACACAACATATCCCTGACTACAATATGTTCAACAATACTAACATGTGGCCATGCAGTTCTGCCCTGACCTTACAAGAAACCACATGTTTCTAACCTGTGTTGGGTCAATAACAATTGAACAGTCTGTCATCTGGACTCTGTGAGATTCAGTAGAGCTCTGCTCAACAACTGCTCTTCTCTCACAGTTCGCTCGTGTACTCGCTGTCTCTAGCTCTTCCTCGAACAAGTCATCCATCAAAAAGTCAAAGTTTATGGAGCCTATGCCACTGGTGTCAGATGTTGATGCCATCTTCTTGCTGCTTAGTTCTGCTGCATTCACTACGTTCAACTGCATTCCAGTCGAGGGCTGTTCATTCCTGCATTTCCATTCCCCCCAAGACACTTTACATGCGTCCACTTGAGTCACTACATTAATGTCACCATCACATTTCAGCACATCACTGACAATGTTATTATCAGTTCCTTCAAATTTTTTCATGCTACCAGAGTCAATAACGCCAACACCTGCCTCTGCTCTTCGTGGAATGAGTTCTAGACAGCTGTCTGGGACAGTTTCCTCCTCGTCTCTGAAAACACTGGCCGGCAACTGAACGCAAAGGTCCTCGTCGGAGCTGCCATTCTCCGGGCTACGGACGATCCTACGTCTCTTCCTCCGTGGTGAGCTAGCAGCTGGATGTGACCTTTCGTGTCGCCGACCCCGCTTCAAAGCAGCCTCAGCCAGCTCCAGAGGGCACAACTGAGAAGCCTCACATTGGTCTTCCTCGTCCACACCCACACAAAATGAGTCCTGCACATACAAACAAGGTAGTGATGAAGAATGTTGCAAGCAAAAAGGTCTACATATAGCTATATACAGTAGAACTCCAATTTAACGAAATGTCACGGGACCCGAAAATTATTACTCTAAATCAATGTTTAGTTAAATCTGACTTCCTATTTTTTCACCCGCCTCCCCCCCCCCCCCAAAATAAATAGTCGGACATTTTTCCTCTGAACTTAAGGTCATTTTAAAAAAAGGCTTATGGCACAAAACAGTAATAAAACACATTTACCGTCAACAGATAAGCCACCTCAGTGGAAAAAAAAATCGGCAAAAAAAACTTCAAAATCTTCCTGTGGAACGTTCGGCGAGCGTGTGCATGGTGAGTTAGACCGCCCTTGCTCGCCATCAACATGTGAGAAGTGATGACTCGACACCGCCAAGCCGTCAATATTTCCGTCTCTCTCCTACCCGCTCCACCAACAAAATTCAGGAAATTCCCATGAAAAATAGAAAAAAAAATTTAAAAATGTCAATGAAAACAGAATTAAAAGTTTGCGAGACAATAGTAAAATAATAATTAAATACGCATGGCGGCGGCCATTGTAGCTTGTAGACAGCTGTGCTCGTGAAACAAACTAGTTGGTTTGCTCGCTAAACATACTTTGCACCAGAGCAGTTTTTTAGCATCGCAGAAACAAATTATTTACGTTTACGGTAATAAATATGTTGTAAAAAGTCTGCATAAATAATACACATTTTTAAAAAATAAATTTGCTGGTATCTCAAAATCACACCCGCTGCCAAAGTTTTCAACAAATTTTAACAAAATTTTTTTTTGTTTCTTGACGGATGGTTTAAGCTTTTCTATGTAAAAAAAGTATATACTGCTGCCAGTGCTAGTATTTTTACAGACTTACAGTACAATTAATAGTCAATTTTATCAAAGTCACTTAGTTATTTAATACATTTTTTGTTATTATTTGAAGGATGCTAAAAATCCTTTCCTTAAATTGCTGTTTTCGTTATTCCAGAGTTCGTTAAATCGGGGCTCTACCATAGTAGCAATTGCCATACATAGTATTAACTGTGTGCCATTTTCCCAACGTATACTATTCACTTTTCTGCCCGCTGTACTTACCTCCCTTTTGCCCACTGGCTTGAATTTATCCACGGTTACTTCCGGAGTTAGAAGGAGGATAACTCAGAACACACACTACGTGCCCAGAGGTCTATGCCATGAGCGTATGTATGGTGTAAAGAGCCTATGGTCACGATATATCATCTTAGCAGCTGCTGTACCGTACATGTCTTACACCCTAGAAGCTTCAGATTCGCTCAATACCCGCCGGCTGTGAGGACACCACCTCCTTGCCCCTACCACCAAGGTTGGAGACTTGACTCCATTTCACTGCACCACACCAGACTGTTACTTACACCCATCTTTGACTGGTGCCGTCAACACAACTGTTACCTCAGCAAGCAGTACAGTTTCCTGCTACCTCTCAACCCACAAGTCTCTTGAAGCCTACGGGGTTAGGATTCCCCTGTCAATGGGATACCTTCACAACCATAATATGTTGCACATTGGTAGATAATTGCCTAATATAACTATGCTACTAGTAATATTAAAAAATAAACTGTAGAAAGGTACAATTAAGATTGGCGGGAGTTATTCTAGCAGACACAGAAATCAAATTAGTAGATGGGATTTTATATTGAAGGAGAAAAAGGAGTTTAGGTGAGTTGGACAAGCCTCATCGTGTCGGTCCTTAGTTATTCAGAGAATGCAGCGTAATAGACTGCTTGGCCAGTGACGTCACAACAGATTGCATGCTGGGAGAATCAGCTGTGTTTGCACATACAATTGCTCGTTTGCTATAAGGCTCAATGTATTAGCACGTTTGTTACCAACAACAGTTATTTGAAAAGATACAAAGTTCTATAATGTCCAGCGATTAAAAAATATAAATAATCACATCGGAAAGTCAGTCCCTTTACTTTCATGCTCGCTGTATTTTATTTTTGTCTGTTTTACTATGAATTGATTAATTAAAACAAGTGTGCACAGTTCTGTGGCAATTATTATATTTCAAACCAGTGCATAGTGCACATCACTTACTATCAGAAGGTAATTTGTAGGCCCAGGCCAACTTCTTTTAGCCTCGCATGAGGAATAGGCTTACAAGGAAGTTTATACTTTGTAACAAAGTCAAGGATTTTAAAGAAACATATTTTGTAACAAATTCAAGGATTTTGAAGAAACGTAAGGCCCGCTTATGAAATTAATAGTTGTATACGTATTATGTTAGAATCACATATTTGTAGGAGTCAATGTAAACTTGTAATTTTATGTTTCTCCTACCTTATGGTTAAAGTTACCACTTGTGAGTAAATATGAAATAACATTCCAAAATCAGTTACGAACATATTTATATGGAGACGTTGTTAGATTATTCACTATAGTGGTTTCGTGCATAGATATTTTTTTCCCCTACTTGAGGTAACTGCGGGACGAATTTGAGGTTTTACCATGCAGAACTAACCTAGGATAATTGGGGAAAAATTAATTTTTAAAATGAAAATAACTTGTGTCGTTTATTGATATTACGTTTGATTGGCTAGGTATTACAATGTTTATGTACGTGTGGGTACATACATTTTTAGTAGCCTAAAGTGAAATTTGGTTTCCTTGAAAAAGATAAGCCTAAGCTTTTTGTTAATTCCTCGGAAACGTGTGTTTATAACATATATCAATGCGAATTTCTCCAGAACCTTTAAGGAGTGTTACAGTCCAAGGAAACTAGTGCTATCAATCATCAAATTATATAATTGAAGTTTTTTATGTATGCTCCCATATGCATAAAGTCCTACTTCATTTTTCTGTAGCTTACACACGCCTACATTAACTGCAGGGTATTGCATATGTTTTAGAGAAATGGTTAATATGTCAACAATTTGTTACAACATGAATTAATAATTTCAAAGTGTCGACTAATGAAGCAACATTCTCGCTGTACGGAAACTTGCATTGTGACGGCCTGACGGGAGAAGGTTCATAGTAGGAGTATTCATTATTAAACAATGTTTCTATTGATTTGTTGCGTTTATTACAGAAGACAATAACAACCAACCTTGGCCTACTGGAAATAGTGCATGGTATAATTATTGTGTGTGTTTATCATCATAAGAAATATGAAGCCAAATTATCGTCTCTTGTTAACTTGTTGTTGATTTAGCTTCATTGTTGTTTAATATTCAATACGCTCTATGACAACGTATTTTAGAAACGTCTGCAGTTGTTGTTTACTAAAAAAATGTAATTTTTTGTCCCTGAGCGTATTAATAGTGTAAATTAATTCATACAAATTCGTCAACCCATATTTTAATATACGTTTTCCGGCGCAGTTTGTGCAAAATCAGCTGTTGCTACCCATGATTCAGTGCACAAATGCTACAGGCCAAGCCGTCTATTGAAAACATAAAATAATATTTTGGAAAATATTATACATCTGCTACCTGTCTTGTCTGACAATCATAACATAAAAAAAAATTAATAAAATCATAAAAACATCTAACACTAATAACATAGGTTCCAATCAAAAATGTTGTAGATGGTAATTTCAAGGCTCTCTAAGATCACACAAGACCACCACACTCTACTGGCTTGAGATATACACTGAATGCACAATGTCTCACAATATCTACACTTATATACCTAGCCTCACATATACATCATTAATGTATGTGAAGAAGGCTTTGGCTGATACAGGGTTGCCACTGATATTCTTAATTTTAATTCCTTGACTTTCCTTGACCCAAATGTAATAACTTCCCTGACCAAAAGTCCGGGATTGGCAGACACAAAAAATTAATATTGGCAGATCGGCGTTAAAATTTGGGGATCAGCACAGCTCTAAAACTATAGTAGATTTACGTGAGTAACCAATAATCAACCTAATCTGATTATTTTATTTGCAGCTCGTGTTCTGTTTCTAAATACTTTAACTCCGCCTAATCGGAAATGCACCAACACATGACCTATTTTTGCCGATTCTGGTAGATCACGTGGGTTTTGGTTGATCACAAGCTTCAACCTGCTTCCACCGACAGAAAAGGTCGATAAAGGCCAAAAGGGCCGCCAAGGCCGGTCGAGATTTGGTGGACATTCATTGAAGAGTCGTGTTCATTGATGGTGTGATGCGTCCTGCGTCTGCTGTGTGTTGCTGTGGTCTATTGTTATTGTTTTGTTGTCACTTGGCGTTGAGGTTATGTGGCTTGGCGTGCTCCGGATAGCTCAGTTTATTCCTTTAAATGGAGACGGAAACTATTATTATGATATTACAAATTAGACTCATGTAATAAGGCAACTGTTTGTTTATTTTTTAATTTTACCTTTTACATTTTTTTGCTTGCTTCATGATTATTTTACAACTGACGGTTTGGTCAACACACAAATAAACTGGAAAATGGTCAGATGTCCGGCGTTACCATGCCCGAACGTGATTAAACAAAGCAAACAAAACGTAACACCTGTCCGTTGCCTGAAACCCCGTATCTCCCGCCACCTTTATGTAACTTTTAAGAGTACAAAGACAAAAAAAAAACACTCCAGGGGCATTAAAGCCTCCTCCAGCCTTTCCAGCGCCAGCCCCGCTGCTCCCTCGTGATCTGTAGACGTCTCTCCCGCTCCGCCATCACTACCCGACTGATAAACCCTTGACACTAGCGCCTAGATCCAGGACCTCTAAGCACAGTGGCGTATGTGCACTGCCTCGTTCCTTCTCCTTGCCGCTCCTCTCACGCCGTGTACCACCTCCCTGCCGCCAGCGTGTTGCCTTGCCATCCACCACCACCACCGCTTAGGTCGCAAATAACAACCTTCAATTTGGTGAAGATTTTCACTATCATTTACCGCTAAAATGTTTGCAAGCACATATTATACAAGCAGTTACCAACACAAACGTACTTTGCTATGTTAAAACTGGCGAACACTTTACACGGAAGAGAAGCAGGCTAGGTGAAGGCACACAATAGTAAAGTTCGTGTCAAATATGTTGAAGGCAGTTGCCAGTGCAAGATAAACTGCACTGAATACAAAGTGTTCACGCTTTTTCTCGTCGATTACATTGAATATTTGAGTACATATTCATCATGTATGCCGTGTAAACATATTTGCTGAAGGTACAGGCACAAAAGAGCAAATTTAATATAATAGCTCGTTATTGAAACACAAGCAAACGGTGGTGAAGAAGTGACAGTTAAAATGGGTTTTGAATCACGGAAGCGTGCGTTGATTAAGAAAATGACCGAAAATAAACATTTCACACAAACAGGAGAACTCTCGGCAATAGAAAAACCTCCTTCTCTGGCACGTCTAACATTGCTGGCACTTCGGAAGTGTAGGAGTTCAGATACTAATCTGAAAACTACTCCCAGATAATAACCCGACAAATAAGAAAATTACTCTACAAATAAAATTTTCCCAAAAAATGAGATGCACAAACCAACGAAAGTCTTTCTCGAAACCAAAGGAACTTGAAGCCTTAAGAGTGTGCAAGTGCGATAAAATCATATTTTTTTTATTTTTATGAAATATTGTTGGTTTTGTAGACAAGACTTGTGAGTGAATTTTACTTTTACGAAACAATTTTAGCTCTCGTAGTTTTCTCATAACGGGGTGTCAAAGTCAAAATTAGTTTTTTATGCTGCCTTGCAAATAATGAAAACCAACTGACCAAATTATACAAAATAATTCATTGTGAACTTACATCCAAAGAGCTTTGCAATAAAACATTTAAAAACTCACAACATAATATTTTTAATTTGAAAATATTGCAAAAGAACAGAAAAAAAGTGTCAAATTCAGCAGTTTTTATTAATATAAAAAAAAGTTAAAGAATTCGCGGGAATTTTACAAACATTTTTTACGTAGCCCATAGTATGCCATTTCACTGTGAATTATTTCACGTACGGCAGTCAACTGGTTTTCACTATTTGCATGGCAGCAGGACATGCAAATTTTGACATTGACACATTTTTATGAGAAAACTATAACAGCTAAAATTGTTTCGTAAGAGGAAAATTGCACTCACAAGTATTGTCTACAAAATTAACACTATTTCATATAAACATAAGATTATGAACATAAGATTATAACTTTATCGCACTTGAACAACACCCTTTAAGGCACCGCCTACCACGCGCTTAAAATGTGTTGCCGCGTGTCTTTAAATACGTTTTTTTATGTATCCTACCTGTTCCACACGTGCCTATTGTATCAATGTACGAAAAGAAAACGTACTTCAAACAATGACTGACAGGTACTTTCAAAACATCACATCGATTAGCAAAATCATTTCCGAACCCCTCAAATGGCTAAAAACAGATATTTCAATATGTTATATATTAAAAACTACTCATGGTATTCATGTGAAACTCTTCTAGAAAAACGCAATGTTCTCCGCTTTAATATTTTCACCAATAAAAATATGGGATCACCACTGAAAGTGTCAGTCAGGCGAGTGATCTACGATACCACTGCACGCTGTTTCAGCTGTCTTGCGCTAGAGGTGATACCGCACCAGATAAGCCAGTCAACTTCACCCTTGGTGCTGTGCCTCCATCACACAAACATGCGGCAAGAAGGCGAGTGTCTTAAGAATTGCCGCAGGCATCATACTCAAAGGCAAGAACATGGAAAACTAACCACGTACTGGGGAAAACAAATAAAATATTTCATGTAATAGAGAGCACATAAATAATAGTAGATTTACATGTTTATCTATAGTACATAAGTTACAATTTGACTTCGGTGTTCGTATTGCTGGAGAAACAGCTGTTCATTGAGAGACGAAATTTCCTCAGTCCTGAACTCAGCAGTACCAAACAGGGGATTATTTTTCTCAACATAAACTAATTTGTAATTAACGGACTAAATGTGTTGTGTTTTGTATGATTATAATTATATTTCGATAAAAACGGGAACTGGTGTTGATACACTCGTTGAATGTATTAAGGGTGTTCATGTGTGATCAAGTCATAATTTTCTGTTTTTATGGAATAGTGTAGTTTTGTAGGTGATACTTATGAGTGGAGTTTCCTCTTACGAAACAATTTTAGCTGGCGTAGTTTCCTCATAACGGTGCGTCAGAGTCAAAATCTGCATTTTCTGCTGCCATGCTAATAATGAAAATTAATTGACTTACTTGCGTTAAATAATTCACAGTGAAATAACATACTATAGGCTACGTAACAAAACATTTGTAAAATCCCGCGAACTATTTAAAAATAATTGCTGAATTTCTACTTTTTTCTGTACTTTTGCGATTTTTTTAAATTCTAAGTACATACTACGCTGTGTATTTTTAAAATGTTTTATTACGTAGCTCATAAGGTTCACAGTGAATAATTTTGTTTAAGTAGGTCAGTTGGTTTTCATTATTTGCATGGCAGTGTAACAAGCAAAGTTTGACTTTGACACCCCGTTATGAGAAAACTATGAGAGATAAAATTGCAAGAGTAACATGTACTCAGAAATATTGTCTACAAAACTAACAATATTTCATAAAAATATAAACTTTTGATTTTATCGCTTTTGAACACCAATAAGGCCCCTCCCTGAATAGACTGAGTTTGTGTGTGTGAGATTAAAAATCTATGAAGTGATAAGGGCGCCTCTGACCGGTATATTACATCACTATCGCTTCTTCATGCAAGCCACTTGGCTTGTGTGCAGTGCAGTGACACAATTATTTTATTTTTGCGCAGCATAGTTCGAAGTCTAATGCATGTTTGTATTGTTTTTTTTATCCGGTTGTTATTTTTCCAGATACAGCAGCCTGGGAAAACATTTTGTTTTTGCAGTTTAGAGGGGCCCGAAAATTATGTTTCTAATTAGGCGATAAAAACTTTTTAAAATTATGGCTACATAGTTTGAAATGTGTGCTCTTTTCGTATATAAACAAATATAATGCGTGTTAAATAGTTTTGAACAAAGATAATAGCTGTAACTCACAGCAACGTAATTTATCGCGGGTAGGAAGGGCCCTTAAGAGCCAGAGTGAGTGGGAGGGTGGAGTTTATTTTGTAAGTCTATGTAAAAAGAGTTTGAATAGTACTTTTTTTTTCTTTTACTGAACAACGGTTTAAATTCACTTTAAAGAAATTGCACATTGTGTTGTTTAAAGTGCTGGAAAAATTGCCTATTGTGTTAAGTGTTAGTGAAGAGGTTTCGGTTAGCCCTTAACATCAGGTCTTTAGCACTGACGAGGGATAACATGTTGCATGAAACAGCGTCGGAATGAAGGGGTGTGGAAACGGGAGATCCCCGAGAAAACCCGCCGATTAGCGACATCGTCTGAAACGATTCCCATATGTGAAAATATGGGTACCGACCCTGCCGGGGTCGAGTTCGGATGGGCTTAGTGGGAGGCGAGTAGTCTAACCACTGTGCTAACCTCGGCCCCTTTACGTGTTGTGAAGAGATTCCTCGTAGTGTTATTTCAATATTTACGGTAACACATTAAATAAGAGTTTTGTACAAAAATACGTATTACATGAATAACAATATAAGAATTTTTACATTAGTATGTTGTTTTTAGTGTTATGAAAGATATTTCTTTAAATAATAAGCTTTATTTTAAAAAAGTTAATATGGCATTACTATTCTACTGTATTATAGTAATAAATAACACGTTAAATGCTCATGTAAATAACTGCATAGTATTGTGTTGTAATGAGTGTAAGGAAAGAGAATTCTTAAAAATAAGCATTTTGAAACATTTAATGTGCAGTAATTATTTAACATCAGAGCGAATACAAAAACATGGTTTCAAGTTCATGTGTGATTATCGCTCATTAAAATGTTGTCTTAAGTAAGGAAAATTTTTATTCAATTATCGTCATTTTAATATTTAATGTAGGCCCTACAGTGATGTTCAACAATACAACACAAAACAATTGAATCCCAGAAATATATCAGCAGCTTGATTCTTTAACCATCTTTTTAAAGTAAAAAAAAAAAAGTATGTACATCCACACGTACATACATACATATTTTTATAAAATATTATTCACATTGGCTACCCCACCTCGTCATTGTGCCCGACACATCCCACCCTCATTTTCTATGTAGCACAGTAAATTTAATGCGTCCCGAGTTGATTCTGTGACTAATGTTACCAGACAAATGTCAGTTGTCATTGATGTAAGATTTCAAATTACGTATTATGCTTTTGAAGAGTTTGAAAAATTAGTCCTTGAAGTTATTATTAACGTAATATTTATTTGAAATTATTATTCAAAGTTAAAACAAAGAAATACCATAATGAAAAATAATGTTTAAATTTTCATATTAGTATGTTGTTTTATATATTAGGAAAGACATTTCTTTAAACAATAAGTTTTATTTTAAAAATTTACATTGACATGACTGTTCAACATTATACCGGCAATACCAAGAATTTTAAAAGTTAACTTGTTTATTATTGTATTGTAACAAGTGTACAGAAAGAGACGTCAAGAAAGTAAGCTTTTTTTTTTAAACATCTAATGAGCAGAGTCTATTCAATATTGGAACAAAAATAAAAGTTTTAAAATTCTCATATACGTAATTATTGCTCTTTAAAGAGTTGTTTTCAGGTAGGAAAGATTTATTTATTTTTAAATTGCCGTCATTTCGAAAATTTAAGGTACAATGATGTTCAACACTAAAACACACAAAAAAATATCCGAATTAGATTTGAATCCTAAGAAACTTATCAGCAGCTGGATTATTTAACAACCTTTTTACAGCTAAAAAAATAAATAAATAAGTACAATGAAATGTTTATAAACTATTACACTCATTGGTGCCGGCCCCTCCTCACCACTGTGCCCAACACCTCCCGTCCTCATTGTTTAATGCGGCAAGGTAAATTTCATGTATTCCGAGCTGACTCTGTGACAAATGTTGTTAGAAACATTTCAGTGACCATTTTATACAAATAAAAATTTACATCCAGACTGGGTTGGGAAACGAACCCAATACCTTTCACATTTTCCAAACAGTAACCGGAACATAACAGTGCTATGGTAAAACTATAGTACACGTTGTTGAGTATATTTCAATAGCCGTGTTGATGCTTGTTGATGAGCAAAATACAAAGTACATGCCCGTGAAAATCATCTTTGAGAAAAATTACATATGAGGAGCAAACATTCAAAACCAGACATGTTCAAAATCCCGAAAATGAGTAAAATGCCCTTTCTAAATAAACAATATGTGTTACATAAGAGTATATATAAACTTGGGGTACATAAAAAAAACACATGTATTATTGAAATGGGTATGTTTATTCTCAGTTAGTGGTATGAAATATGATGTTTATTCACTTTTTTCTAAGGCTAGATAAGGTGGACATGTCTCGTTTTGAAAGTTTGCTCCTCATTTAGTCATTTACTGTGTTGTTGGAGGATAATGTAAAAAAAAAAGAATGTGAGAAGACACAGCACAATTTGAGCTACATTCGTTTCTGAGTGACGCGCGGCAAAGGAATCGCTTGTGTAAATTAATTCATACCAGGGGTGTTAGATGGTAACTCCAAAATCCTGGTACTGACACCACATAAAAGCTGGTACTTCAAACGAAAACCTGGTACATAGTAAAAAAAAAATTCGCAAGTGTTTACAAGCATGAAAAAATATGAAGTACTAAAACATGCCTTAAGTATTTTAGGAGAAAAATATATTGAAAATGTTTAAAGAATACTCTTAATTAACAGAAAATCAGATGTTCATGTCTACCAAAGCTTGAATGATGCAATAACTTGCAATAACTACATGCACAGATTCATGCTCTGAATTCAGAAGAAGTATTGTGCCAAAGCATATTTTTTATTTAGAAAGGTTGTGATGAAAATACTGTTTAATGATGGATTTGAATACATTCAAATGCAAAATTCTGAAATCCTGGTACTTTTGCGTACCAGGATGAAAGTGTCCTGGTACATGGTACAGCACCCTGAAAACTGGTATGTGTACCAGGATCCTGGTACGTCTAACATGAATTTCATACTCCATAGGTTAGCCTCTGCCCGTACAGTGTGAATGCATGTAAGGGGGTATGGCTGGGTGAAGGGAGGGGATGGCTGGAGAGTGGGAGAGCATGGTGTGTTGGAAAGAGAAGGGACGAGTGGAGGGGAAGGTGTTACTGGGCATGCGCCACTGTGCTTAGAGGTCCTGAATCTAGGCGCTAGTACCCTTGACGGGAATGGTAACTAATAGCGCACCACTGCGGAGTGATACAACAGTATCCAAAATTTAACAAAACCAGCAAAATTACCCTTACAACATGAAACAAAGCATTCCAAGATCTGAATTTATAGTTTTTACATTGAAATAAAATTATTTATCCACACAAATATAATAATTGGGGACACAAGGTGCACAACAGTGGAACTACTTTCGCGGCGCAATACCCTAACCAACCCCCTGTGATGGCTGACCTACGTGCGTCAATGACCTACGTCATGGAGAGAATTCCATGAAGCAAGCGATCAACCACAACGACGGCGCCAGAAATCCTACAGCCTGGAGAAGCTTGCAACACCTGAAGTTACTCACTTCACCAGGGAAAATTTAATAATATGCTAAAATTGCCAAAACTCAAAAATTAGTCAAAACACAAGAAACAGTTACATCATCAAAAATAATTAAAATTTTACTGTGATCAATTTGAAACCAAACAAGCCAGGAAAATAATCAAATGACTCTACTTTAAAATTCCTTGACTATTTTTATATTAAAATTTTGAAAGGATGAATTTAAATTAACATGTTCCCAATTACTAGGTTATTGAATTCTGTTGCATCACACCAGACACCTGACAAACTCACCCTGAAAATGGCATATTGCCTGTTATGAAAGATTTACATATAAATTTAAATAAGAAAATAAAAACACTTTTTAAAGATTTAACCAAGATGGGGAAGTGGCTGAACACTTCAGCCAGGGTTATGAGTAGCTAACAATACTAGATGATATTATAATAGCATATAATAATGAGCGGACGTGACATGTATCGTAAATTGCTAAACGACCTCTGCAGTTTATCTTTGTTACCTGTGGGACATTATTTTGCATCTTGCTGTACGCGTTTTTTAGGCATCATCAGGATTATGCTGTTAAATAATGGGTTTTAATTTGATGTAAGTACACAACTCTTTGATCATTCTGTATTTGCAACAAGACAAATTTTAAAAGTTAAGCAAATTTGAGCATTTTTTCGTACACCTGTTGACGCAGCTCATAACATACCGTTATGTAAACATTTTAAAACTCACAAAAATTTAGTCTATGCTTGTCTAAAAGAAAACCAATACACAAATTGTTTCCAACCACTGATGTGATCTTAGATAAAGTCGGTTAAATAAAAAATTGCAGATATTGGTGCAGTTAGCTATGTATTTCCGAAAAACCTAGCAGTAACCAAGCCATTTTCCAAGTGACACTTGTAACAGTATTTCCTTTTAACAACAGTAGGACCATTTTTTAAACAAAAAGGTGGGCATTTTGTAACTAACTTTGTAAATAAATTCAAACATTTTACTATACTGAAACTTCCCTGACTTTCCCTGACCATAAATGTATTTCCCTGACTTTCCAGGTCAGTGGCAACCCTGGTCAGGTCATGTTAGGTTAGCTCAGGTTATCTCAGCAGACAGGAACTAAGAGGTAGAATGGTCTTCCCAGAAAGGGGTTTGTAGCGGCGGCAGTTCCAAACCTAGCTAGGTTTCCCTATTTGTGCTGAACAAAAAACCACTTTTTTGCTTCCATTATATAAGTATTTAAAATTTATGTTATTCTACATCATAATCGTCACGATCAGTGCAGAGAATGGCAAGGACATATTTTCTAGGGCTAACCATCTCTGATTATAGGTATACCTAACAGATACAATTTTTATGGCTCTGATTGGCTCTTTTGCTTCCCACTGAAAAAACTGTTGGGACTCGATGGGGTCAGGGTGGCGATCCTTTGACGGGAGTCTTGAGAGGGCTGATTATAGGCGGTGGCCTCTTGGCCACGCATCATAATAATTTGTTCAATGAATCCGGGTTGCGCTTCCGCTTGCGGGTTTTGCGTGGAGGCGGCGTCTGCTCGTCGCTCACTGGACGCGAGCTTCTTTGGCGGGTGTGGAGTTCGAATTTACAAAAGGTACTGTACGATAACTGAGCTCCCTGTACCTTAGTGGGTGATGGGATGAGTTTAGATGATGGAATCGACACGTGGGTTTGGCGGTGTTGCTCCTGAGCGGCCTTTTCTCTTAAACGTTGGATCTCAGGTGGAATGGATTTATTTAGACGTTGCACACACTGAAGCATTAATTAAAAGAATGGAAATTCAAATGAGTAGTTACATTCACGTAGTTTACACTATACAGCACTTGTTCACAGTTTTTCGCAGATACTGAAGTTACACAGGTCTCTTGACACGAAAAAGTACACAGGTCACTTAATACTCGTAAATACACAGGTCTCTTGGTACTCAGGTCTAGCACAGGTCTCTTACTACTTATTAACCTCATTCAACTAGGATTCACGTTTAAGGTGATCGATCTACACTTGGATGCTGCGTGATACTGTACGACATGGGATCTCGGCCTCGTGGACCGGCAGAACTTTCCATAGATTAACTCGCGCGACTTCCACTATGTGCCTCGTGGCTAAAGAAGCGGTAACTAAGCGTAGGGTGTATTCCCTTTCACGCGCGCGGCGTGGAAGCTGGGCGTCAGAACCTCCTTCTTCCAGACTCTCAGCAGGTGAGGTGGGTAAGGGTATGGTACAGGAAGGCGGAGGTCTTCCTTTGCAAGAAGTCGCTCCAGGGTAGTGAGGGTCTCCCTTCGCAAGAAGTCGCCTCGAATGCTTTCGGCAGGACTCCCTTTGCAAGAAGTCGCCTCGAATGCTTTCGGCAGGACTCCCTTTGCAAGAAGTCGGCTACCAGGGTTGGGCGAAGGTCTCCATTTGCAAGAAGTCCTTCGGAGAAGGGGTTTGGCTGGAACCAGGGGTGTTGAGAGACGGGAACTCAGAGAAGCTGCCAACGAACTCTGAAGAACTGGGCGAGAAGCGCCCCTTATATACCCGAAGTTAGGGCTTCTGGGAGGGAATAAGTCCCGTTAAGTGGGAGGTAAGATGGCGGCGCATGCGTGGCCGTCGGTTCTAAAGCAGGCGTGCCACCTCAACACCCACATATTTCTCAAAAACAACACACTCCACTCTCGAGAAATTAAATAACTTTACCGTCAGGTCCCACTTGAAAATTACGATGCCGTAAAAAGAAAAGTAATACACAAGAATTAATACACACAATTTCACTAGACTTATTTTACATTTCAATATTTATACTATTTAGGTTTTTAAGTTTGCACGAAAACATGTCCATCATCAAAGTTCGTTCGTTTGTTTACATACAGTGCAAAAAAGATTTATACATCACAAAAACACGTGGCTTCCAATCTGGATTATTTTACATAGCAAGGTAACCTGTTTAGACTAATATTTATACGTACTAGGCATCGGAAAAATTACATACACAAAATAGTGGCTGTGCGGACCTGAGGGCGTCGTGCCTGCTTAGGCCTAACCTCAAAAGGGACAAGCTCGGGGGTCGAGCACAAAAACGTAAACGGCGGGGCGTCAACATGTAATTAAATCTGAAGGCTCGTAGTGATTTTTTACTACTTTCCCACAATGACTTCAGGTTTAATACAAAAACTATTCTAATTTAACACAAAAATTTGCCTCTTCTATAATTGGCATACTTATTTTATTATTTGCAATTACTATACCTCTCTCCCAATAGAGCCCCTAACTTTTATATTGACAGTACATGCGATCTTGGCATCGCTTCCTTCAATCTACCGTAAAATTCACATCATGATAGTTTGGGAGTTAAGCAGATAATAAGAATATTCCTTCCAAAATAACTTGAAAAAGAAACTTTTTTAAACAACAATGCTTCTTACTCAGGAAAAAACATAAACAAATATTAATCTAACACAGAGAAACAACCTCCTCAAATGCTATAATGTGTTTAAAAGAATTTGAAGTGATTGGGTGCTATGTTGTGTGGTTAAGGGTACATGTAATGACAGTAAGGTACACTGTGATAGTGTTGTTAGATTTACCCCTTTGTACTGCGTAGACCTGCAGAAATACCTACCACACTACAGCATCACCATTCTTCCCAGTTGTGCGACAGAACATCCTGAACCATACACTGATAAAACTAATTGGACACTAGATTCACCTTAAGGAAGGAAGTCCAGACCATAATTTCTAGTAAATGAAAATTTATTTAGAAGTTAGGATTTGCTGCAATATTAGCTTAAGAGGATTTAATGGAAATTACAATAGGCCTATCAGTATTTGTAACTACCACATCCTTTACATCAACTTAAGTGAAACAGATATTTGGATTAATAAAATTATAGGATGAAATCAAAAGAGATATTGAAAATGTTACTTCCTGTATTTAACTAATTAATTGCTGTTGTTAAACTGAGAGAAGAAAAAAAAAAACGAGTTGATTTTGATATAGGCCTAAGCTAGGTAAGCCTTCAGGTTTTAGGTTCAGGAAATGACTCATTTTAACGTTCTGATCGCCGTTACTTGTGGGCAGAAAAATACACTATTAACACATATAAATCATATCACCTCGGCTTAGCTCAAAATTCGGTAGGCGTGCCGATTCTACACGAAATCTCGGACCTCTGGTCTCAAGCAAGCTAGCTACTACCAACACAGACATTCTGGTGCAAAACTGGAAAACGGCGAAAATAGATGATTCAAACCTTAAAATTTCAATTCACCAGATGGTTGAGGTTAAAGACAATGGAAAAAATACCGTCCTCCGCCGGCATACCACTCGTACAGGGCTATGGCGTCATCGGCCTCACTACGGCGTCATCGGCGGCGTCATCTGCTGCGACGGCGATTTAAACCTCTGGCACACTTCAAAATATTAATATTTAAGCCCGATAAAGCTTCCCATTTTATATGTTATCGGCCTCCTATCTTGAAACTATGTCTTGGCCCACAGAACTGCACAAAATTTAGGCTGGCGCCCGATAATAAAGGCGTAGCTATGGCCACGAGTCGGCAACCATCCAGCAACGTCGGAACCTCGGCCAAGACTTTTTCGAACTTTAAAAAAAAATCGACTCCCTAGTCACAAAGAAGCTTGCCTAACGAGGCGAACTCAAAAAACTAACCCTGAAATTAAAACTAAACCACCAAAAATTTAAACAAAAAAAAATTAAATTAAATTATAGGATGTGAGTCGTATCAAAATTTAATTTTAAAAAAAAATGAATAAAATATCAATTTAACTAGTTAGGAGGAGGCAGAAATTAACTAGGCACCCTGTCCAAAGAGAAACTAAGATTTAGAATAAAGGTTAACAGTCAAAAGTAAATACTGGATCACAACAATAGACTAAGCAAAGTAAATAAACAAACAATTAAGTAAACAAACCAGCTACCTATAGCCAAATGCTATAATGCTTAGATATATTACAGTAAAATCTTTACACATATGTATGTACTTCCAAAATAGCTAATATTATTTATCAGATCAGTGTTCAGTCATATACTATTAAGTAATCAAATAAAATACGAAATTTGAAATAAATTACTGTTTTATCACCAGAAAATATAAAAACAATTAGGTTATTTACAATTACATTACCCATAAATATTGCTAAATTTAGCTTCTTTCAGTATCTTTCACTATTATAAAGAGCATTTTACAATCTAATTGAAATTCAATATTAATTTGTAAATAAAACATGTAAACAAATACCAGTAGGACAGCTGTAATACCATTTCACTTCGTACAATGAAGAATAAGGACTTTTAGGGACTTTTTTATAGACTTTTTTTAAGGAACAAAGAACTTTATACAACATAAAGAAAACTTAATGGATGATAAAGACACCGAAATTGACGAAAAAAATTGAAAAATTACCACATATAAACAACGTTAGACAAAATATTAGTCTGATAGCGCTGGTAACATGACGTGATTCCTGACTTCAGCTGACTTTGAAGTTCAGCCGCTTTGGCTCCGAAGAAAGTTGCAAGATTGGTAAAGTACTACAATACCAAATACAGTTTGCACTGACTACAGAAAATCAGCCGGCTTTATAATCAATTTAGACGCAAAGTTTAAACAATGTCATACTTGGACAAAAGTTGTATAAATTACTTTAACAATTAATAAGTATGCATTTATGCTATCTACAGAAAGACCCAGTTGACTAAGATTTTTTTTTTGTTTTTCAGTTATCGGATATAACAGGAAAAGGATTAAGTTCTAAGACTTGTCCAGATTCATTTACACTTTTATACATTTCCTATTACAACAAAGACTTTCATCAAGTATGACTCATGTTTCCAGAGTCAATGTTAATTGCTAAAGATTTGTCTGATTCTCATGTGGTACACAAATAAAGTAATTTTCTACCAGACCCCAGACCCCAAACCTCCGTAGAAACATAAGAGATCCAAACTTATTAGGTACTACTTGGCACAAATGTTGGTGAACTCTAGCATGTTTATCAATGCATAATGCAACACATAATAAACAAAAACACGCAAAAGTCAAACACAATTTGTAATCATTTAAATACAGTCAAACCTCTTTAATACAAACCTGAAGGGACCAAAATTTTGGCAGTTTGTAATAATGAGGTTTGTATTAACAGGTGTTCACTAAAACCTTAAAAAGATTCTAAAATTTTGGTCACTCTGTTTATCCCCACAAATCAAATAGTATTTTCACCAGAATGACTTCCTTTTACTTGAGAACTTGATATTTCATGGTTTAATGCATAAACAAAATTTTTATTAAACATTAAAATAATTATTTCATTTCTTGCCCATTCCAAGGGGAATAAAAATTGCTTTGTATTAATGAGAACTTTGTATTAACAGGGTTTGTATTAACGAGGTTCCACCGTACTGTATTATAAACACTAAGTATAAATATAGTATTTATGCCAGTATCTTACGCCCTCACATGCCTTACACACTCTATAATTCATGCATGAATTTGTAGTAAAAGTATTTTTCTGAAGCATAAAAGTGGTTCTTTGTCTCAAGAGCGTAAAAAAGGCTGCATGTCTCAGGGGGTAAAAAAAATCAATTATCTACGTATCCCCTATTTTGAAACTAAAAAGTCACAACAAAAAGTGTGTAGTAAGATATGCCAGTAAATACAGTACTACAAACAAAAGTTTGAAAAAAGTTACAAAAATAAGGATTTTTAAGGACTACCTGATAAAATAAAGCTTTTAAGGACCCTTAAAACAAATGTTAACAATTAAGAACTTTTTAAGGACTTCTAAGGACCAAATGAACCGTGTTATACGATATATACTCATGTATAGCACGCCTTTGTGTATAGTGCGCACCATGATTTTTGCAACAAGTTTCAGGGGAAAAAAATTTGCAGCACCTTGTTAGCGTGTAAAAAAAATCACGAAGTCCAAGACAGTGAAACAGCGTGAAGGAGGCATCGATGGATGGGCCAAGGGGGAGGGAGAAAGGGAAATGTGGCTGGCAACAAAGAAGAAAGAGGAGGCAAGATAACATTCATATTGGTTAGATAGAAACTGAGAAGAGGGTGGAGGTGAGACATTGGGCTGTGGCTTCTCCGCAACTATCTGTAAATAACCTGCCAAGGTCACTTGCTGCGCGCCACCCCGCACTTGCATCTGTGTGTTGCTGTGTCTGCAAGACACTCTCACTATCTCTCTCTCCACCTCCCACTACGTTTCTCTGCTGTTTTCCTGCCGCTTCCAGCATGTCACGGAGGAGATAACGTGCCACAACAGCAGCTACCTGCCTTTTTTATTTACGTGACACTTCTCTCCCGGAAAAAAAAGAACTGTGTCATCCTTTCCTTCTTCCTTTCTCACAAGGAAAATAAACTGTGTTGTCATTTCTTTCTTTCCCTAAGGGACGGTCGCCGATCACGAGAAGTCCAAATTAACTTCTGCCTGCCACCCACTAACTTTCGTTTCTGCCACTTCAAATTGCTGAGCAGCATACTTTGTAACCGACAGTTTAAACCTACGTGTGTAAGAAGCTAGTAAATTTCCGGCCATAATCAGACAAGTTTTAAACCCACGTATTGTGTAAACACTGACGCAAAACATGCAGTAAACAAGAATGTGGATAAAGACAAAAAAAATGATTTTTAGCAGTGCCGGTTACAGCAGAGCGAGAGTGGAGTGTGGAGGAGAAAAAAAAAAGGAAGAGAAGTAATGATGGAAGAACGGGCAGAGCCGAGGAGAAACATTCTCTCTCTTCCTCCCACTCTTGACGTCAGTTTATAACTGTACAACTCCGCCTTCCCTATTTCTCCCCACCCCCTCCCAACTACCTGTTTACCCCGGTATTTTTTTTCTATTATCTGTGAATAGCGCACACCCCCAAACTTTTATCAGTTGGTTTGGAATAAAAGTGCGCACTATACATGAGTAAATACAGTGTAAGGACGAACACATTGTTGTGCGACGTTTTGCTGGCTACGCTAGCTACGCTCCCAGGCGGCGAGTTCAGTCACACTGAATATTGGTGGTGGTGGTGGAAGCATGGACGGTTGCCCTAGCAGTCAGGGAGTGAACTAGGGTGTGGCGGGAAAATTCTAATTGAAGAGATGAAGGGGTGTAGGGTATTCTGGTAATATGGTTGCAATTATCTAATGTTGAGACCTGGGGGTTGTCAATATTTCCCAGCATCTTAGTTCTGAGCTATTGTTTGAGGGCGGGAGGTCTTACTACTTTGGTGTTATAACAAGTGTCAAAGTTCCCAGCATGAGCTGCGACTGGTTTGTCAAATAGGTCCACTTTACCTGCTGTGGCTAGTTTTGTGTCTGCTCTATGACCATTCATTCATCGGTCGAAGTGTGTTGGTGGTGAGGCCTATGTATTCTGCTTTGCAATGTTTGCACTGTAGCTGGTATAAGAGGTTTTCTGTTGCACAGTTGTAACTGCCTAGTATGGGATATGTGTGATTGCTAAGTCTGCTGGTGAAAGAAGTGGAGGATTGATGGATGGCGCAGGAAACACAGCTTGGTTTATTGCAGGGATGGGATCCTCTAAGCGTCGTGGTGGTGGTGAAGTTTTGGATCGACCAGTTTATTGCCAAGGTTTGGTGGGCTTCTGAATTAACCAGGGAGGCTTAGAGGGCAGCTTTTTAGTTTGTGGTGCAGAAGCAAGATTTAATGGCTGGATTTTAGAACAGTTTTCAATTTGTTGATGTTCTCATGGTATGGGATAATCAGAGGCATATCTGTACATGTGGTCCTGGTTCCTGTCTCTGTGGTGGCAACAGCTCGGCTGGCTTGGTTGTTAACAAGGTTTCCAGGGCAGCCCCTGTAAATGAAGGCTTAGGTTATTTGTTCACACTGTTTGTAGAGGTTACTGTGAGTGCAGCAATGTGTTTGACTCTGGTGGTGAGACTGTACGGTAGTGATTTCTACACATGCTGTGGGTGGTAGCTGTTGGAATGTAGGTTTTACAAGTAATTGGTCGGATTGGTATGCACAGAGATGTGGATGGTGCCACTTTGTAGGGTTAACTCAACATCTAGGACTGTTGCCTTTTTTTGTGAGTACGACCAGGTGAATCTGAGAGGGCTCTGAGTATTCAGGTTTTCAAGAAATAGAGTAAGATTGGTTTCCGTGTCACCACCTCTTCGTGTGATAGGTTCCTCAGGGAGGGCGGGTCGCCAGCTTGAATGAGATTCTTATTGGTTGCCTATCACTGAGGGAGGAGTGATGATGTGCCTCACAGAAGAAAGCTGAAGGGAGACACATAGTGCTCACACATGCACGTCAAGGGGGATAGTTTCTTACTTAATACCAAGGATTGTGTTTACCTTATCCAAACAGCTCCTTAATTAAGGTTTGGTTGTGTGTTGAAGGAGTCCAGGGTTCTCGATGAGCATCGTTCCGCAGTTGCTGCACCCGCTGAGGGCAGGGAAGAGAGACTTTGGTACCAAAAAAAATTGAGCGGACTAAGTGGAAACTAGCCTAGTCATACGCTGCACAATCCGGCTGGCAGAATTCGGATTGAGTCCCCTAGGCAGTTTAGTTTCTGTGATGTTTCAGGCGTTATTGGAATGATCTCGAACTGGGGTATGCTAGGTTGGCAGTACTGCGTGCACAGTTCAAGCAGCATGGTTTTCCGCCTGGGAACCTTTTGTAGTGGAGGTATGAGTTCCGTCGGATAAGGTGCCGGATTGGCTGCGTGGTAGCATTGGTACGCTGCTTTAGTTTTCCTATCTTCGAGGGAAAGTATCTTGGGGCTTAAATATAATCTAAGGACGTATTCGTCACACATTTAAATGATTGATATACGAGAAGTTCAGTTTCCAGATTGTATTTACACAATTTCAACACTGAGTTACAAATTGTTATACACAAATCCTTTCAGCAATAACTGTTAACAAATGTATACAGTTCACACTTTTAACTAGACACATGGTGGAGCCTTGCGCACACAAAAACTACTGACTTCCACTTATAGCGCACCGTGTGGTGGCCAGAGACATAAGCACATAGCGTGCGTTCCTCATTTTTGTTGTGTCCGGCGCGGGAGAGTTAGGCGATACTGACCTCCCTCTCAAGCCACCCAATGTGTTACAAAAAAAGGCAGAGATGCGTGGGTCCGAGTGCTCCCTTCACAAGAAACCTGCCCCTGAGGAGGGTAGAGGGTGAGTCTGGCAAGCCAGGGGTGCTTAGTTACTGGAAGGCTCTGGGAAGGCCAAGCTGCCAGTGAACTGAAGTGTAGGGCAAAATGAGCCCCTTTTATACCCAGATCTGGCGGATGAAGTCCCATTAGGCAGGTGGCAAAGATGGTGGCCAAGAAATAACTGTCTGCAACTACATGCATGCCACCGTGCATGCCACACTGGCACAAACGAACCTCTCTCTTGTAGCAATACGTAAACAAACTTCCCTACTGAACAATCACGATCGTGTTGCCATTTTAATATTATAACTAGTACACACAGCATATTTATAAACAAATACAAAATACTTTCCTGTGATCATTACTAATGCACTTTATAGAGTCAGTGCACAGGATTGGTAATACTGACAAGGTGCTCTGCAATATTTACAAACAAGCACAGTTACAGGTTACAAAATGTTGAAAAGGCATTAAAACACGAAAATCAGAAATCAGGAAACATTTGAACGTAAGTAAGTATTATGTTACATAAATAGAAACTTTATCATCACAACTGTGCTTAACATAAAAATAAACAGCAACACGGAAATTGGCAAAGGTGTGGCGTGAGTGCTAGTGCCTTCAGACTTAAACAGCGAATGTAAAAAATTGGTGGAGTTTGAGGGGGAAGTGTTAACGTAATTTATAAACGACGGCATGGCATCATCTGTAGAGGTCCAGATCATGAAGACGTCACTGCAACACATCCAGAAAAATGGTTGGGTGGTCTGGTGCAGGAGGAAATTGGTTTCTAGTTTTCCCATAAAAGCATTAGCATAGGATGGAGCCATGCGGGTACCCGTGGCTGGGTCTTTAATCTGAAGGTAGTGGCTGTTTTGGAAATGGATGTTATTTTTGTTTGGGTTTGACGCATAGCCACTGCGTCCTAATAATATCCATACTAAAGCTCGCCTCCCTTTCTAAGTTGACTTGTATTGTGTTTGTAGATTAGGCCTAAAACGTAACCACGTGTTGCCGATTTCTGAATATGTACATAATATTACGCTGTTATGAATCAAATACTATTTTTATTGCAATAATTTGTGTGTGTAAAGAAAGACTCACGTACCTGAAAAACATTTCACGTAATACTTACTTGTTTACAGTCACGGCCATGATGCCAAAAACTACGTGCACGGTCTTTGATGAAATAAGATAAATTATGCACGAGATAATATTTGATGTAAATAATATTATTTAAAGTGTCTAAAATGTATGATTGTTATTTAAAAAGAGTTTAAACGGCAACATGTAATAATATTTTAACAGTGAGTATGTTGTGTTTATGAGGCGAGCGAAATTATGTTTCCTAGTATTGGTAACCCTGCAGAGCAGACAGCTCCAGCGGCCATTTTGAACCCACCCGCCTAACGGGACTTCCACCCCCTCGGACGGGTATATAAGGCGCCTCTTGCCCTCAGAAAATCAGTGTTTCCTAGGGCTCTGCTCCTACCGAGTTCTCTAGGCACTCTCCCCTTACCTTACGAGTTGTGGCGGGAAACTGCCACCTAAGCCCTCCTACCCAAACCTGCTCTACCTCCCGAGTGTCTAGAAACGACGTAGCGAGTCGGTCACTCTAGCGCACGGTAGCTTTGGGAACGCACCCACTTGCATAGCTTTATCGGCCGCCACGAGGCGCGCTAGCTGTATCCGCCGGAAAGCAGAAGTCAGCAATCGGAGGCTCCCACGAAGAAGTCAATCCACGTGGCAGAGTGCCAGTGATAAGTCAGTAGTATAATATTTCAGTAGCAAAGTGTGAGAGAAGTATAAGCCAGTTGTAAATTCTGTAAAAGTGTGTACAAAGATTTGAGATCAGGAAGAGTTGTAAAGTGTTTTGTGAACTTGTGTACTTTGAACGAGTCAACAATATAACCAGTGAAACGCAACTTATTCTTTTATTTTCTAAATTAAATGTCTGAATTGGAGGCCCGCTCATCTCAGGAGGTGATATTAAGCCCTCGACAGCAAGCCGCTAAGGCGCAACAACAGTTAGTCGCCAAAAAGGACACATATCCTGCCGGTCTAATTTCGGAGCTTCAGAAACTACCAGGCCCTGAGCCTACCCTGCCTGAGCTCAGCGCTCAATATAAACAGCTTTCGGCCCCTCAAGCCAGCGCCATCAGGTCCAGTTACTGAGTCCTATCAAGACTCCCCCTAGGCCTGTTCTCCTGCACCAGCGGATCCAGGAGATCATCGCAGAGGACCGCCGAATGCCCAAGCGGGCCACACCCATATCTGACGATAAGAAAAGGCTGCTCAGAAAACTATTTTAATAAGGTGAGTGGACATCGACCTTACCCATATAAAGAATTCTGAAACCCCCTTCCTCTGCTCGCACAAAAGCATCCAGCGTAGGCCCTACACAAGGGACACCACTCTCCCTGGACACGCTAGGCTTTTCATCAATCCACAGGAGGAGTCTCTTAAGCTCTCTCCCTACAGCTAGCCAAATCAACGGTGCCTCGCCTGTGGACCACCCTCACCCATATAGCCTTGAGGAAGCGGGGCAGGTTAGTCTAGCAAACCCTAGTTCGCTTCCTGGCCACTAAAGCAACTACCACCGCCACCATTACCCAGTGTGCCTGAAATGGCCTCCTGATAAAACCGGCCCAGCCAGCAAAACGTCGCACAACCATACACATGCGCAACAATGTGTTTTACCTTATATGAGTGTGTAACTGTCAAGAAGTACCTGCGTGTGAGTACCTCAATCTAATGTACGTTTATATACACAATACAGCCTCTCAAATACGTCATGTGAGACCATCAAATACTACTGGCTTGAGCAATAGACTTGAGGTATAATGTCGCACATTATCTACACTTATATACCTCGCCTTACATATACATACGTAGAACATCCTACAACACCACAATACATGTACGACACTAATGCAATTAGTCTTAGATACTATTATACTGAGACACAAAAGGATGCTCACTTGCTCGTAGGAGGAGTCAGATGAGGGGTCTACCTGCGACAACACGTCGCACTTGCGCGGCAGCGGCTTTCTGAAGAGCTGTTGAGGAAGCGCAGCTGGACTCCTGAAACAATCACTTGCTGGCCACTGCGACACATGGCTTCCTTCACGCTGCACAATCACATTTATTGATGACCACTAGGGGGCTGCGAATTGGTTACGGTACTTGGCTACGAATTTTAAGGATCCTGGTTCAAAACCCACATCCGTCGTGTATTTTTTAAATAATACTACGTATTGGATAGTTTTACAAGCATCTGATACAAAAATGTTTTATTAATTTTTTTAAACCACCTCTTTTCCTTTTTCGCAACCATATTAATACAATGACTGAAATGGCATATTTACACGGAAGAAACAGTGATTTAAATTGAATGTGAATTCAGAAAGTAAATTTTTTACTTAATCTAGTAGTATAGCAGGGTGTCTACTGGTCTTATATTCCAAAAATCCGTGACTTTTTAGTGACTTTCGGGGCCCATTTCCTATCAATTTGTGGGACTTTTTAAAATTAAAAAGTAACGTTAAATTAAAATTGGTTGGATACAATCTTCTTCTCAGCACTTAATACTGGTATCCTACACAGCCTAAAACTCACAAACACGCTTTACAAGCTCTGCCATGTCCTCCATCCCTCCACTTCCAACCACATCTCTTGGGAATGGCACTTGCCCAACGTCTTGTAAAAAACACAATCACTGTTTGGCCTACGCAAAGACTTAATTCATTTTTTTATCAGGAACACTGTCAAGTTAATGAACAACATCTACAACTACCGAGTCTTACAGAATGTAAATACACGAAGGCCTACTTGAAATATATACACAAACACATGCACAATTCTCTGTAACCGTAATTAAACAATGAATCCCTAAAACATCAGTTTTGCGGTTCCAGCACAACGAACAGATATAAACACTCATTCTGGATATTGTCCTGGCATAACTGTCACAGAATACTGCTTATTTCCGCTAGGTTAAAACGTCATCACAGAAGAAATGTTTGTACAAAAAATCTCCAGCATACAACTTATTTCCGCTGTAAAGGAAAATCATTGCTACAGAGAAATGTTTGTACAAAAAATCTCCAGCATACAACTTATTTCCACTGTAAAGGAAAATCATTGCTACAGAGAAATGACTGTACAAAAATGTCCAATTATTGTTACGTCTGCGTTTATTACAACTAATTAGAAATAATGCGACATTTCACAAAGCCTGCATATACACAAAATAAACGCTTTTGTTTTGCCTTCGCATGTGTGCAAAGACAATGCGACACTATCGCCAACATAGGTGGAGGCGTACAAAATAGTGAGAGACAGTCTTGCAGTTACGGCAATATTATTTTATTGATACATCTTTCTACTTACAAAATGTTCAACCCTCACTTAAAAGAAAAATAGAAGAGTAGATATAATGTCACTCTCAATGCCAAAACAATTTTAAAAAACCAATGCAACAGCTCTAAAAATGTTGCCGGCCTTGGAGGTTCTATGATATTCGTATGTAATATCTAGTATACACACGATTATTCTCATACATTTAATGCTGGTTGTTCTTGCTGGCAAGTTTAATTACTGTGTCAATGGTCCTACTGTACTCGTATGTAAACAAGAATTCTCGTACGTGTGATATTCATAAGACCACCTGGCTGTTGATCGATATTCTTTCCTCCCATACTGACCTAGAAAACACCAGTCAGCAAAGCAAAGTAGAAAGTGTTGGGGAACATCAGAGCCATTATCTCTGTCCAAAGGAAGTAAAAGTAAACAGATGCTTACGCTGCATCTGTGAATTAAATCAATTTTACGCATACAACAAAGAAAATCGGTGTCCTCATTCCTAACTCCGTGACTTTTCGGTGACTTCAGTGACCAGTAGACACCCTGTATAGTGATCCTACATTAAAATAATAGGTCATATATTGTAAAGCTTGCATTTAGGTTAAAGGTGTTTATTCTGTGTGTGTTCAATCACTTGTTACTTCACATTTTACGTAACGAACATGTCATTAGTGGCAAATAGTACTGCAGTAGGTTTATGCTACACTGTAATGCAACATAAATAACACTTATTTTTGCGGTACGCTAAACCAAAACTACACAATAGCACAGAAGTATTCTTTGCTGTATAAATTTATGTATTGCATATGAACCTAACATCCATAATGAAAAACAAAACACTATTGATTCTACAAGGTATTAAATTTGGAAAAAGAATCAATTATTATACTAACCCAAAAGTTTATTGAACTCACTTAAGTTTTCTAATATCAGCCCAGAGAGTAACCATTGCACCATCGTTGCCGATACTCGGTGTGGTTTTGTTGTAAAGTAAATATATGGGCATTAAATAATTTAATATAGTAATGGTTTGCACCAGTAAACAGGTTTATTTAATATATTATTGCATATCACAGTGCTCGAATATTCCTAGGATATTGTGCGATAAAACAATGTGCGTAACACTAAACTTTTAAGAAACCTCCGACTCAAATACCTTTGAAATATAACATTTGTTTCCTTTCGTGACTTACTACACTCACACACACTCACACACTCACACAAAATCACACTCACACAAACTCACTCACATTCACTTAAACACACACACTCACTCACTCACCCACACTCACTCACCCACATTCACTCACCCACACTCACTCACACACACTCACTAAACCCACACTCACTCACCCACACACACACTCACACACACACTCACTCACACACACACTCACTCACACACTCATGCTCTCACTCACACTCTTTCA
>PNEQ01045193.1:0-29084 GCA_003012365.1 Medauroidea extradentata
TACCTGTAATCCTGGACTCTCTGCCGAAGTCTGAGAACCTGGGAGAACTACCTGTAATCTTTGACTCTTTGCCGGAGTCTGAGGACCTGTGAGAACTACCTGTAATCCTGTACTCTTTGCCGGAGTCGTAAAACCTGGGAGAACTACCTGTAATCCTGGACTCTCTGCCGGAGTCTGAGAACCTGGGAGAACTACGTGTAATCCTGGACTCTTTGTCAGAGTCTGAGAACATGGGAGAACTACCTGTAATCCTGGACTCTATGTCAGAGTCTGACAGCCTGGGAGAACTACCTGTAATCCTTGACTATCTGCCGGAGTCTAAGAACCTGGGAGAACTATCTGTAATCCTGGACTCTTTGTCAGAGTCTGACAGCCTGGGAGAACTACCTGTAATCCTTGACTATCTGCCGGAATCTGAGAACCTGGGAGAACTACCTGTTATCCTGGACTCTTTGTCAGAGTCTGACAGCCTGGGTGAACTACCTGTAATCCTTGACTATCTGCCGGAGTCTGAGAACCTGGGAGAACTATCTGTAATCCTGCACTTTTTGTCAGAGTCTGACAGCCTGGGAGAACTACCTGTAATCCTTGACTATCTGCCGGAGTCTGAGAACCTGGGAGAACTATATGTAATACTGGGCTCTTTGTCAGAGGCTGACAGCCTGGGAGAACTACCTGTAATACTTGACTCTCCGCCGGAGTCTGATAACCTTGGAGAACTACCTGTAATCCTGTAATCCTTGACTCTTTGCCGGAGTTTGAGAACCTGGGAGAACTACCTGTAATCCTGGACTCTCTGGCGAAGTCTGAGAACCAGGGAGAACTACCTGTAATCCTGGACTCTTTGTCAGAATCTGACAGTCTGGGAGAACTACCTGTAATCCTTGACTCTCTGCCGGAGTGTGATAACCTGGGAGAACTACCTGTAATCCTGGACTCTCTGCCGAAGTCTGAGAACCTGGGAGAACTACCTGTAATCCTGGACTCTCTGCCGAAGTCTGAGAACCTGGGAAAACTACCTGTAATCCTGGACTCTTTGTCAAAGTCTGACAGCCTGGAGAACTACCTGTAATCCTTGACTATCTGCCAGAGTATGAGAACCTGGGAGAACTACCTGTAATCCTGGACTCTCTGCCGGAGTCTGAGAACCTGGGAGAACTACCTGTAATCCTGTTATCATGGACTCTTTGCCGGAGTCTGACGACCTGGGAGAACTACCTGTAATCCTGGACTCTCTGCCGAAATCTGAGAACCAGGGAGAACTACCTGTAATCCTGGACTCTTTGTCAGAGTCTGACAGCCTGGGAGAACTACCTGTAATCCTTGACTCTCTGCTGGAGTCTGAGAACCTGTGAGAATTACCTGTAGTTCTGGACTCTCTGCCGAAGTCTGAGAACCTCTGAGAACTACCTTTATAACATTAGCCAGTTAATGTCTCGCAGGTCCAACAAAGGGTCAGTACTGTAATATATCGCACTGCATGTCTTTGAGCTAGGTCCTTTTTGTTGGATACTTTGCGAAAAGCTACTGAATATCGAGTTGTAGCATTTTCCCACTGGTAGAGGAGTTAAAAGTTCAACGCGGCCTTGTTTCTAGAGGAAATATTCCTAACATTCAACAATCAACATTCAAGATATCGTCAATCGAAGCCAACACCCGCAAGTACGTTGCGAACAAAACTTTCCTCAAGTATCCTCTACCAAAACCAGTCTCGTTTACAACGGCCCAGAAAGTCAGACACACCTCTGACAAACCATATCACGTACATTATTTGCAACAGTTCTAGAAACGTAACGTTACAGCCCTGAGACGACTTAGGGCACACACCTGACTTAAGCCTCAGACTTCGTAAGTGGATGAAAGTAGTTTAGGATGTAAACCAGTCTTATCAACAGCTATGTTTGTCATAAAGATGTCTACCAAAACATAGAAAATCTTTTAGATTACCATAGGGTTTTAATACAATATCCATGGCAGTTCTAGCAGTTTGTGCCTGCGAATTATATTGGCTTTTAGACATACCAGAACTGGAACTGAAAGTGGTCAATATTTCCTAGTAACCACGACTAGTCTACAATAGAACAATAGTTGAGTGTTGTTACAGTGTAATGGTACTTTCTGAACAGTCAGTTAGTTGTATTGGTCAGCATGTGGACAGTCAGCAAGACGTGGTGCTGAAGCTTGAGTATCGCAAGTCAGTTAGATGGCATTATAATTGTTGAAATGGTTCAGTTTCAGAGACAATGCATGGCGAAGTAAGAGGACACATTACTGGATGGTTACAGGTCACCCGGTCACTATCACTGTCAACTTGCTGGTCAAGAGTATGGGCTCCGTCACGGAAACAGACGAGGTGAGTCGAGCACAGTCGATCCACTCAAACACAAGCAACAACTCACCTTTGATGATTCATTTATGCTTGAACTAAGGTTACATTGATATTCTCTAAGTTATCAAGACATTGCTCTTTATTACTGCAAAGAGCAAAGCATTTCACTGCTTAACAATAGGGACACGTGATTTCCGCGGAAACTTTCTTGCGCAGCTTATTGCTCTGCTTCTCGCTCATTGGCAGCGTGTTTGTGTGTAGATGCGCCGCATATTTGACTGTATCAATGACTATAAGGTAACTGCGACATCTGTGAAGTGATTGGCAAGTAGAACCCCAAGTCAAGTTAAAACATCCAATCACTGACCATGATGCAGATGCAGATGTGCACATAAGCTGCTGGAACAAAGTGGAGCAGAAATATTTTCACGAATATCAGGCGTCTCTTTCCTGGCAGCTTCATTATAGTTGTACTATTAACGTATTTGAAACTGGCCTGCAACATGAGCTGTAAAGGCTGATGTTACACCAGTGACAGCGGGTTTAACATTGCAAAGCCCCGCCCACACGACCATACTTTACTTTAATTGGTCTTCATATTTATTGGATTCTATTTACAAAATGCCACGTGTCATCTCATTAACATCTTCTCAGCATCAATTTTGTTTTTTAAATTACTGAATATAATGATTCACTTCTAAAATTTTAGTTTCGAATGTTTTATGCATTTTCTGAAATCAAGTTTTCAACAAACGAGAAGCGTTTTTTTTTGCCAAAATTGAAGCAAATATCATTAAAATTGGACTCCAGTTAAAAATTTAAAGCTACTTACAATGAATTCAAACACTATATCCTAAAAATCAAATAAACAGAATAATAGGAACATTAGTTTTTGTTTAAACAATTTTTCCCGTGTTGTGTCGGACGAGTATTATTATGTAAAAATATATACTGTCGTTCGGTTAAAATTTTTGTTGTAAATGGTCACGCTGTCGCATCAATATTTAATGAGGGTAATACACTAAATTCAACATCCAAGAAAAAGCATTCAGTGAATATTTGTTAGTTGGAAATTACCATAACATATCCTTGTTAAAATATTTAATTTACTGTCTTCTTCAATATTAAACGAGTTATATATTTTCGTTTTTTAAACAAAATATCAACTATTCTGTAGTACAATTATTTTAAAAAGTGCATTCATATTTTGAACATTAACACATTGCGTCTACTAGTCTACTAGGGCAGTTCGATATCATAAATTGTGATAACGATACTGAACTTAACTACATACTCGGTATTTTCGGTATATCGATGATGTTAATAATATCGTAACTTTTCTGTCTACCGTTAATATTGGTAACACTAACATTTCATAATATCAGTGACATGGATGACAATTTTACTTTTCGATATACAGACTACACTAACTTTTCGGTATATCGATATGCCGATAGCATCGATTTTTCAGTGTAAACTTATTGAATTCAGGTTTTAATATCACGAACAAAATATCCTGAAAGAATTTACACGTATGTCGCTGATGTGGTGATTTAATTAATATAACCGAATTAGCGGCATCGAAATTAAAGAGATGCTTGTAAATTTATGCACCTTAATACGTGAAATTAAAACGAAGGGAAAAATTGTATAGCTGAATATTTACCGATGGTAAACATAGACAGCCACAATAATGGTATTAATAATATAGATTACACACATAGGCCTATCATCGGCAAAAAACTGAACTGTCATCGGCAATGATTATCAAAAACTGAAAATTTACCGAACATAGATAATATCGTTCTCGTAAAATAATGATACCATTCAATCATGATTTCAGTGATATAATCGTTTCGATAGTAAAGCTCATATCGATAATAATTTCAATATTGATAACATAGTCAGCTCCAAAATAAATATCAGTGAAATCGCCAGTTTCAAAGACATCGTATATTTCGATAGTATTGTCCATTTCTATGAAGTCTTTCAATGTATCGAAAATATCGGTATACCGGTGGTTTAGATAATACCACGATACCGACATGTCTATATTTAGAAAATTATTTGTCGGTTATAATTTCAGGTTTCTATATTAGTTACAACCGATACATTTATAGTTATTGGTATGTTTAAATACCGAAGTCGCTTTCGGTATGTTGCCAATATCGATATAGCAGTAATTCGATAACATCTTAACACAAATAAATACGTATTTAAAGATTTAAATATCGGTTGGATTTTTTTAATTGATAAGGTTAATTATTGATATATGAAAGTATGGAACAGCTCCAGCGTCTACTATAACATACATGTCGCACAGGAAGACTGTGTAGTGACAGAGCCGAGCACGTGTTGTGTCAATGTGAAACAAACATGTTGACTGTAATAGCAGCTCGTCTCTACGAGCGACATCGACCTACAAGCATTGCTCGTGGTGACGAAGCAAGAACTGTTACAGCATTCTACACGTCACAGTTATTTTAGCTGCAACACGAAGTTATTTATTTATAGGGTTCATTTACATCCCCCGGTTTTATGACGTTAAGCTTAAGGGACTTTTTACCATCTAAACCTAGGAAAACGACACGTGCTGGTATTGGAACCCAGGACCTCTGGCACTGATGGCTGGTATGATACCGACCACGCTACGCCACAACTCATAACTGCATGAACCAGGATGTGAAAGTATCCAGTCACCGTGTATGGTATCGTGATAGTTAGGTATTTGTCTTGTACATGATATACACAACACTACATTACCTGCTTTTCATTCACACTTTATGCTCGTTTTATACTTTACGTAGTTCTCAGCATTTCTTATTAATAAATGGGACATATGTAGTATAATATACAAAACAGCATTTAACTAATAATTTTCGAGAAGACGGTATGGTGTGAGAACTATTTATTCCAAAATATACAGTGACACTAAAGTGTTATGAATTAGTTGTGTGGATGAGCAACGCATACAGCAATATTAACTTACGAAACACAGGCAAATATATTCATTGATATTACTGGCTTATAGGGAGCCGCGGTGGCCGAGTGATCAGACCATTTGCCTCCCAACAAGGCGATCCGGGTTCGATTCCCGGCGGGGTCGGTCCTTGGATGTTCAAGTGTGGGAATCGTGCTGGACGATGCTGTTGGTTGGCGGGTTTTCTCGGGGATCTCCCATTTCCCCCGCCCCTTCATTCCGGTGTTACTCCATACTCACCTCATAACCCTCACCACAGCTAAAGACCTCGATGTTAAGCGATGATCAGAATGTCTGACTCACTCCTGGCTTATAAAACTTTCAACACCAGTTTATTGCAGTTAATTAATTCCATTAACAAGAAAGTTTCTTACGACGGCAAAGTAAATTGTAAAGAGACCTATACAATGTCGCGGAAATAAAACACTCTAAATGTAAGTGCATGTTGATGAACTGGGGACAGCTGTATACTCATCTAGCCAGTGCGATAAATACTTGTAAATATGAACAAGTACTATGACATAAGTGGTCACTAATGTACGTTATCTTGGCGCAACAACTTATCTTAGAGCGGACAAGAATAATGAAAAAAAAAACATGGCGAAAGTAAGAAAGCGACACCTAACGTAATGTTCAACGTATCACAAACACAAATACCTAAATTTTTCATCCGGCCAGTAGAATCATTGCGGGAGATGTGAATAAAAAGACGCGCAGAAATAATGTTAGGAATGAGAGGATCATTTGGAAACATGGGATGGCAGCGACAAGCACAGTTGAGTGTTGTGTTGAAATATCCATATTGTACTGTACTGTATCTTTTTCCTCGCCAAGACTGACGCTAATAAGCATAGCTACTCGTTGTCAAGAAAACTCAGAACCATATTAACCACACTGTTGTACGTGGAGATCTTCAGAACACACCATGTGGTGACAGGCAGCAGTTACCACTTTATGCCGATATTTATAGCACCGCAGACGTAGCAGTGACAAGAAGAGCGGAACAGAGGAGAACGAAGAGGCTAAATATAACTATACTGCAACCAGTCTAAAATAAAAACATTTCAATATTTACTTCAGTGTTCACTTTACAGTATAACTCTGCAGTTAGCTGATCCGAACAGAGAGAGAGAACTATCTGCGCCTGTGTGTTAGACAACCCGCCTAGCGAAAGTCAGACTGGTTGTATAGTGGCAGGTGTTATTCCTCACCTGAGTGTACGATTTCAAAGAAAATTAACAACGAGAACCGATGTCCTGGGAGCGTCACACAAGGGAAATCCTTCACAACAGTTTGTTTTATAATCTGTCCAAGGATGTTGATTATAAAGCTCGGTTACAACTTTTCGAACATTTACAATGACGTCTCTAACGGTTTAATTCATGTTACAGCGACGGTACTACAAAATGCAAGTTACAAAGCTTTATATGACAAATTTTCATTTAATTTTGCGTAGTTTCTTATGCAAATTTACAAAGACATCCCCCACCACTGTAGGAATGCGTATACCGTGCTTTAGGCTTAATAGCAGTGTATAAGTGTACACATATCTTGTGGTCAGGAAACACTTGGCAAGATGGTTCGGTATATTCAAGTATTATACTAGGGTGCTTCATATAAGCGTGTGTATTGAGGATTGCTGCAGCTCGGCTCTGTACAGTTGATAGCGTACACACCAGCTCGGCGCGGCGGGCGGTAACCATACATTTCACTGGCTGTGTGATCTACGTATTACTGTCGGGTTTCATAGCTTCTTCATTTCTAGACTTACGTGAAACACTCCACATTTCACGGAGATAGTTTATCAAAAAGCGGTTGTCGTAAATACGTTTTTTTTTCGTGTTGATAATTTTAGTATCAATACCCTAAAAAGCGACTTAAAATGGCAAATAAAATTATGAAATAGTTGCTCTTTTTCGTGTTTAAATCCATCAGGAATATGATTCCTTAATATAATGTAGTTTTCTATCATTTTTTTATTTAAAGAAATACATTTTTAAAGTCGATTCGTGGGTAACACAAATTCCATCCCACGAACATTACGGACAATTTGAAAACACTTTTTTGACATATTTTTCACAAGCTATCACCTCAGAAACCTAACGAAATCCTCATTAATGACTAAGTTGAATAGCTGTAGGAGTTTATTAGTCTGGCAAATAGGAGTAAAAGTTATCTTTCAACATTGGTTGAGATTGTAATAGGTGAAGATTGAGAAAACAAGTAAGATAACTGCCACATTAGATTGATGATATTACATATGTCAGTCATAACTAAGGGTGCGTGATTGAGGGATTTTTGCTTTCGAATATTCTCGAATAAAATATTAAAATTTTCGAAAATCATACGAATATTTTATAATTCGAATAGATGTTCGTATAAACTTATTTTAGCATTCCAATATATATATATATATATATATATATATATATATATATATATATACACACACACACGCACTTGAGAAAAAAGTATCTAAATTCAGGAGAAGAAATATATGTAAATATTTTTTAATTTCTTAATCTCAAGTTGTAAGGACAAACTTATAACTACATTTTTGCTACAATGACACCATCAACAAGATAACTAAAGGTAAACAATCCGGCTGCTAATAGCTTAAGTATAATATCCAATTATTATAGGTCAGGTAAGTTACATGAGCATTTGTCAAGAAGACAGATTAGCATTAATTCTAGCAGACTGAACTAGGCCTAACATGACTCCCCTACAATTCACTGATGTAGGGCCAGGCAAGCCTAGGTGTTTGTAAAGTGTGTTCACTGATAGACTGAAGGGTAACTTACTCGTAGTAGTTTTCTAAATTAAACTGAATATGTAAACAGTGACATGTGAAACATGCTATGTAAAATTATTTCGAATTCCACTTTTGTTGAGGACGTTTTCTGCTCTTATCGATGATGGGAACTTAAAGATTTAATTTCCAGCAGAAAACAAATTTTTCGCATAAAACAGCCAACCAAATCAAGCAAAGCAGCACAAAATGTATTCAATAGTATTTTAAGTGCATAAACAAATTCTTAACCTCAAAACGACAAATTTTACAAAAAAAGTTATTTACCGTCAATTATGAACAAATACTTATTTTTATATTTTTTATCACGTTGTTCAGCGTGCCTTGCGATTATTGGTTCGGTGAAATAGACAACGGAAACAGGCGTAAGCCGTGACGTTACCTATCACAACAGATCACAAAATAATGAACAACAGGGTGAATAATCCTTTTCCAAAATCTTTGATCATTATTTTAAAAATTTGGCTTAAATGTTGGGGAATCATTTCTTTATGAACAGGCCTA
Organism: Medauroidea extradentata; assembly: GCA_003012365.1. Taxonomy (NCBI): domain Eukaryota; kingdom Metazoa; phylum Arthropoda; class Insecta; order Phasmatodea; family Phasmatidae; genus Medauroidea; species Medauroidea extradentata. The sequence continues at coordinate 8,626 of PNEQ01045193.1, forward strand.
AACGAGAAAGTAAAAATGACAAACATGCAATCTTTTGAATGTATAAATAAACCACTGAGATTTCAAATAAAACACCGCATGTATTGACGAATCATTGTTAATAATATAATATGTCAACATTTACGTTGAATATACTTGCTTTCTTGTTCGCTGAATGTACGTCATTGTAAAGCCGAGTAGACGCTTGATTGTACACTATGAACATTACACCGAGGTAGGTGGGTAACTTAGCAAGTATAAATTTACCGCGGTACGTTACAGAAAATAAGAATATTCCTTCGTACTGTAATAGCGAGTATTTGAAAGAAAAAAAAACTTTTAATTCTAGCAATTTTTGATGAACTGTATATTGCATATGTTTTGCATATTGTACATGTGACAGCTTCAGATGACGGTTACATTTTATAGGAGTTCGACAAACACCTCATCACTAGAGTAGACGCATTATACCAATCAAATGGGAGCTGTGTGCGTTGCTAGGCCAAGCTGTGTAAGCCTATCTTTAATGTAGCATCACGAATACTAACTGTGTCTAGCATGTTGTCGTGTTCTATTGAAATGAACTTTCATCCACCTCGGAATGAAATAATATCAAGAAGTAAGATCTAGAGAGCTTGCTGGCCAAGTTAACTGGTTGCCACAAGCGAGCTACCGGCCAGGCTATTGTTTATTGCTGTTATGTTTGCACTGGGTAAACAAATTACGCTGTAAAAAACTTCCTTGAATGTTTAGGAAGTTACCATCTCAGACGTAGTATGGTACAGTTACCATACTTCGTCTTGTAACTATGCAAACTTTTACAGTTGTTACAATACAAGTCTGGTATCTTCAGTATACATTTTACTGTTTTATAATTAGGTTTAGGAGTGTTACCATGGATGTCTGGGAAACTATTCTACCATACCTACTTCCTTAGCGCTCCTATACTCACGTCTGGTAAAGTGAAGAATCAACATTTCAGTATGCAAGTGATGCAATATTATCAGCTGTATATATTCTAGTAGCAGTGTATAATTTCCCTGTGCAAACACACATTCCATATCAGGTGTCTTTGAAAGACGAACGGCCCAAACACAGACAAGCTCACAGCGTACATTGACGCAGAAGCGACGTTGAAAATTAATATTTGCAGTTCCTTGTGAATTTATGTATGTTCGAACTGGACCAGTACTAGCACTGGAAATTAATCTCTATTAGACGTGAACTGTCTTATGACAAAGTGTACCACTACAACTGTTGGTAGCTATGTAGTAGGCATTTTTTTATAACTAAGCAATACGTAGTCTTTGCATGAAAATTATGTGTAACATATAATAATTATTACTGTGTCGTTAATAATTTAAGATTAAGAAGAAATACATAATGTCCTTGAATTAAAATTATATAATTAGTACAACATTAAACCTAAAGAACCTGAACACACTTCTGCATTGTCACGATGATGGTTAAGTGTGTTCAGGTGCCCAGGTGGCCAGCCCATGCCACGCGGCCAATCAGGGCTCAGACGCGCAGCCAGTCCCTATTTATGGCAGGGTAGAAATAATGTGTGCATTTTATTTGCGAATGATTTAAATAAGTACATTAGATGAAAGGGTTGAAGTCTGGGTGTATATGTTTTAATATGTAAGTTCTATAAGGAAACAGAAACTAAATCGTTGCCATGGTACTACTGGACGTGTGTATGGGTCGCGAGCGGGGATTGGTCGGACGGAGAGTCTTTGTTGGGAAAAATACGTAATGAGACAGTGGCCAAACGCACGAACATTTATTGCAGTTAATCCTAACTTATTTTCAAAGGACGACCTCTACTATCTGATATAAGGGATTAGTAGCAAATTTATTTAAGTTTTCGCACAACTGTTGCAAATGATAACTATTCACTGTTTACATAACAAGAAACACATCTTGAAACATCACTTACAACATTACTTACGCAAATAATGGGATGCTTGTTTTGTGTACCTTCGTGTCCATAGCGATAAAGGTTCAACTGTCTGTAGGATTACCTGGAATTGGTATTTTGTAAAACCTAGTGCACATTGCCATAGATGCGTGGGTTATTGTAGTATTGTAGTCTTCCTCGCCACATAACGCAACCGTTTTACCGTGCTATATAACCTACTTTTACACCACCTGAGTTACAATTCTTCGATTAAAAAGCTATCGAAATCACATCATTGCGACACGCCTGTTTGTTTGGTTACCCGCCTTGCAAGACAGTCGCAATGCCTGCATATGGTTCAGGCGATACATTTTTTGTATTTTAAATAGAAAAATTTGATGTGCTATTTTCTCGAAAATGGTTTGCTCTACCGTAGGCCTTCTCAATACGCGGCCCGTGGACCAGATGCGGCCCGCAGAGAGATTTCTACTGGCCCGCCATCAAAATGTCAAACATCAGCGAAAATGTTTTGTTGTAGTAATTTAAAGGCTATCTCTTAATAGTTATAGTTAGGTCAATGTAATATCTGCGTATGACAATGATTAGACTAACATTAAGTTCAATTAAATAATTAAATGATTCCGTACAATGCCTATAATTATTGACAGTTTTTTTTTCTTTTGGCCCCCGAGTGTTTTTGGTAGTTATAAAATTGAAGCAAGTGGCTCGAAGGTACATTTAATTAAAAAATCCGGCTCTAGCCCCTTCCGACAAGACTAAATTTTTTATTACACTTTCGCACCTGGTCAATGTTCTGTGGTACAACATGAATGACAATGACGTGTTCCAGAGTTACAAGCCAAAACAAGACCTTGTACCCAATTTGAATTATAATGGGCGGCGATTTTAACAAACTAAATTTCTGAGAATGAAGAACAGTCATTATTGACACGGTGCTCAGAGTATCGTTGTTTAATATGCAGAAGATTTGAGATATTAATTAATTTGTATTTCAAAAATATATTTTCGGGGTAGCATTACTCACACAATTTTTACTTTAGGGACAGCTTGAAACCACATTTTCGACATGGTTTTTTGTGATCTATTACCACACGAAATTAACTCACTCCATCCTGACTCATCCTGTATATAAAATACAGACTGGTTGACTGACTAACATCTCAAACTGCAGCCCGAATCACTGATCTTAGAATCGTGACATTTGTTCAGTGGTTTCCTCTCAGGTCGTAGGCGAGCACTAGCAAGAGATTTTTAGAAATTCGACCTCTAAGGGGGTGAAAAGTGGTGAAGTGTATTTTCGAAAAAAAAAAAATCGATAGATCTCGAACCCGACGGCCTATGACCATGATTTTTATTTTAATATGACATACATTAAAATGCTTATTAGCTAATTTCAGGATTGTTCGAAATACAATTTTTAAGGGGGTGGAAATACCTTACATGTGTTTCCGAATAACTACCGAAATATGTCAAATCCTTCGGGATATATAGTTGGTTTTCACTTCAAAATATTTCTCACGTAAATATACAAAAAGCGGTATTACGAATTTTTGAAATTCGACCCCCAAGCAGTGAAAATGGGTGAAATATATATATATATATATATATATATATATATATATATATATATATATATATATATATATATATATAATGATTCCTCTATATCTCTGAAACACAATTGATTATCGTCGTGATTTTTACTTCAATTGGTTACTTAAACAAATGACTACGACAGGACTCCAAGACATTTCGGAATTCGATAATCAAGGGGGTGAAAATACGTGAAATGCGATTTCGATTATTCATCCATATCTATCTAGCCAATGGAGATATCGAAGTACCTACTCTTTGCTTTAGATTGATGCTTTTGTAAATTTATAAAATACAATTAAAATATATTTTCCGAATTCGGCACCAAATATATAAGAAAAGGGTAAAATGTGTTTTCGATTCACAATCGATATATAAATAACATTGACTTTTGTTTAAGATTGATGCTTACACAAGTACCTGAGATATAATTTAACGAATTTTCGAAATTTCTCACTTAAGGATGTTAAAAGGGGTGAAAAGTGATGAAATGTTTTTTTTTTTTTTTTCAACTAATCGACTATACATCTTGAACCCAGCGTGCCATTAGCATGTTTTTCACGTACAAGAGACACCTGAAAAGTAATGTAAAATATGATTCAAGGGTTTTTGAATTTCTGTCTCGTTGGAGGTGAAAACACCTGGAGTATGTTTTCGATATATTTTTTATATATATCGAATCAATCGAGGTGTTCAGTTAATTTTTATTCCATGATGTTGATAAGACAATGGCCGCAAAAAGGTTTTAAGATTTTTCAAATTTCGAACTCTCAGTACAGTACAGAGCTGATATGTGATTTTTATTGAACGATCAGTTTTGTTTGACAGAATAAGCTATCGTCTTGATTTTCACTTAACTCGGATACTTGTACAAATATTTAATGCGTAAAATAAAGATTTTTCTATATTCGACACCTAAAGGCGTGAAAAGGCATAACATTGGTTTTCTATCAGCCAATGATACTTATCTAACCGTTATATATATTGACGTGGTATTCAAATCAGAATTATGCTTACGTAAGTGCTTAAATAAGTATTGCAAGTTTTTTATTTCATAAGATAAGTTAATTATTACGAAAAAAACTTAGTTCGTGAACTTTCAAGGTAGACGATCCGAAAAGCTAGTACGACCAGTGAGAAATAAATGATAGAGGAGTTTCATACTACAGTTCTATTAAGACGTGGTGTTGTACGACCTCTAAGAGCCAAGGAAATTAATAAAATATTTTTAAAATTAATTGTCATAAATAATTTTGACGTTATGTGGCACACTTGTTTGTAGCTCCGATATATTGTTCGGGATGTTCTTTGTCTCAAATTACATTAAATGCTGTGCATATGTGCATGTCTGACACACAAAAACTGTAAGGAAGATTAAATTAGTGCGATTTGGACAAAATCATTCAAAAGTTGTAATAATGGATTATGCAGTCCACTATTCACTAAAGTATTTCGACAGCGTCAGCCCACATATATCATCTCACTAACCTCAAGGTTTGGGCACCAAATACATTTATATTTCAACAAAACATTATCCCAACAATATGCCCTAATGCGACTTAACTTCAAGTGAAGGTTTTAAAAAAAAATACAGTATGTTACTGAGGACAGCATCTTCAATGGTTGTGCACGGGGGAAATCAGTATTATTGCCATGTAAACTACGTATTTCATTCGATTACCCTCTTACATTTAACAGTGTAACTATCCCACAACGTCAACTTTGCTGTGACTATAAATAAGGCCAAGGTGAAGTTGCTGTTAGTGCCAGGGACAAATTTAAGACTGTTTTTCGTGTAGACGACTATAGCTACTTATCCTGCTGCAGAAATAACTCAACTAGCAGCTTTGTATATACAACACTTGATGACTGAACTACCTATTTCATGTACATACAAAGAGGTTTTTCAATTAAAGTAAATATTATCTGCTCTGAATAGTACACGCGAGCAAAGCCATGGGCGCACTGCTAGTGTATACACAGGATGCAGCTGAATTCGACCGACAAACATCGGGAGGTGATTCCTTATGAAATATCAAGTAGAAAATATACGGGACACTTTGTACCTAAAACTAATATTAAGGATGGTACGAGTTATTAATCATGGAAAATTTAAAGTGTTTTTTTTTTGTAAAATAATGGAAATGAAGAAGCTTTTAATGATGACAATTTGAGCATTGTTTTGTACTACCGGGACATTGAAACACACATTAGAATCACAACAATACCTTGCACCCTAATACAAAATACTAGGGTGGCTACCCCTGTTATTACATGCCACTTTTCTACCATCAGGAATTACGAACTTTTAATACGGTTTTCTACTAGATAAGCACGTCAGAAGTAATATAGGTCGCCTTGTTGTAAATGCGTAGGACCAACCGTTTTCGTGCAAAATTCGTAAAAAGAGTGGACTGCAGTAAGACAGTTCTTACTACGTAGGCAATACGGCATACATGTTTGAATGGCTGGCTGCCGTACCAACTGCTATGACTGAGGGATGGGAGAGAATGTAGGCCTAACATCTCATCAACAGCTAAGATCATTAGATACAGTAACACAAAGAACTGAACTATGTCAGAGAACCGGGAAAGGAATCGACCATGACCAATATCAAGGGATTCTCATTCAACCCATCATTCGCCTTGAATGATTTCGGGAAACCATGGGAAATAGGAACAAGGATGGGCGGAGTCGGGAATCGAACCCGTAGATTCCTGCAACGTGATACACTTGCACCACCTCGCTCGTTGACAATAATGGAGGAATATGCACGTACTGTACACGTTACATTAGCAATCAAGTACTGTTACAGAGGATTACATACGAAAGCAGTGGGTCGTGGGCAGTTACGATAATAATCCAGTTCTGGTATCCACGTCATACTGATCAATAAACATGTTCGTATAACAGGGGTATGCATTCTGGAAGTTCGTATAAAAATCCGCAGTCATTACGACGTCTCGAACAAGCGAGGTGGGACATTAGAAGTGAGGACATGAATTGGAATTTTTGTGAGGTCATCCAGAAAAACGCGTAATAATTAAATATTATGTAATCGTATTCAATAGATGTATTATATTCTACCATTTTATAACGTTCAAAATGTGTTAAGAGTACACAACAGTGAATTCAGTGAACTTCATGGATCCAAATACACTACACAATGTAATATTTTCTTGTTTATATTCATTACAATCATTAAAGAGTTTTCACAGCAATGAGTGATTAAGAAAACCAAATTTATGTATGGACAAACGGAAAACAGACTATTGAAAACAGATCGTGACATGACGTCGTACACACAAACACTACAGTATAAAATGGAATACTACTGCCGACACCAAAATCTCTGTCCAAAATAAAATAATTAGTTTAATTCATGTCTTCATAAAAGTTTACTGGCCGCCCTAATAACCTTGCATGATAGGATTACTGAGAAAATATATTGTAAATGCTCTGAAATACTATGTGGAAGTAGAAGTGAAAATAAGGGTAGTTAAGTAAGTTCTGATAACATAACAAAGTGCAGGAGGACGACAAACCAACGACCATTTAAATTTCAGGAGTCTCCGTGAGTTTAAACAAAATACGTCCAAAAATATTACTGAACTGTTCTGTTCGGGGAAACGCGGCGGCGGGACGTTAACACTACTGAGATGGAGGTTTTACAGGGAATTCTTAATTTTTAAACCTCCCGATGCAACTTGGGAGGATCTCAACAAACCTTCTGGACTGGCCAGCGGGACATCCTTCCTTCATTCCTTCAGTGAAACTCAAAAGTGCAGGACTTCGACCCGAGGCAGCTCGGTGGCTCACACACGTCCATTCGCCATCACAGTTCATGGAACATTCCCTTCCTTCAGTCGCGCCCGTGCTTATTCTTTGCCAACTGGACTCCGACAAAGAGTATGTAAACCTCTACTGCACGTAAAATGTTTTTATGCCTCGCCAAGTCACTTCGGTGCTGCATTAAACTGGTCTATTACTTATGTACTGACAATTCTTTATGAAAATAAAAACAAAAATGAAAGAACATTAGCACTTACAAATTCTAAGTAATAAAGTCAGCCGCAATATAACAGAAATACAAATGCCATTTAAATGATGACATTAACATGAACAGGATTTAAAGTTTAAATGTCTGTAATTAAGGGCTCAAACCTACATGTTACAACTGTAGTACAAAATAGCAGTACATTAATACAGACAATTCTGAAACATGTTGTTACTTGTACTGTAATCTCGTTTGTGATAACGTTATTCAACAATATTACTCCATTCTCGTCAACGAACGAGGTGGTGCAAGTGTATCACGTTGCAGGAATCTACGGGTTCGATTCCCGACTCCGCCCATTCTTGTTCCTGTATCCCATGGTTTCCCCAAATTAACTCAAGGCGAATAATGGGTTGAATCCTTTGATATTGGTCATGGCCGATTCCTTTCCCGGTTCTCTGACATTGTTCAGTTCTTTGTGTTACTATATCTAATGATCTTTGCTGTTGATGAGATGTTAGGCTTCCATTCTCTCCCATCCCTCAGTCATAGCAGTTGGTACGGCAGCCTGCCATTCAAACGTGTATGCCGTATTGCCTACGTAGTAGGAACTGTCTTACTGCAGCCCGCTTTGTATACGAATTTTGCACGAAAACTGTTTTGTCCTACGCATTTACAACAAGGCGACCTTTTTTACTTCTGACGTGCTTCTCTAGTAGAACACCGTATTAAAAGTTCGTAATTCCTGATGGTAGAAAAGTGGCATGTAATAACAGGGGTAGCCACCCTAGTATTTTGTATTAGGGTGCAAGGTATTGATGTGATTCTTATATGTATTTCAAGGTCCCGGTGGTATAAAACAATGCTCAACTTGTCATCATTAAATGCTTCTTCATTTCCATAATTTTACAAAAATACACTTTAAATTTTCCGTGATTAAGGGCCCATACAACCCTTAATATTAGTTTTAGGCACAAAGTGTCCCGTATATTTTCTACTTTATTTTTCATAACGAATCACATCCCGAAGTTTGTCGGTAGAATTCAGCCCCATCCTGTATATGTAGACACGCACTCATAAACATACACATACACACATGTCGCTTTGGTAAGAGGCGAGGTCCGTTATTGTGGCAGTGAATGGTGTTAATTCACTTGGTGAGGAAGAATGAACTAAGACTGAAATGATAGTTGCTCGCTAGATGTGAATGCTGGCAGAAGTGTGAGGTGCAGTGTGTGGGGGGGAGCGAGGCTAGCTAAAAGGTCTGACGCTGGTGACAGAACAGTAGACGAGGTTAAATGAGGCGAGCCAGTCTTCTGGCGAACCTCTGTAGTCTCCTGACATCTGACAAACTACCGTTCTTTGTCGTGCTGACACCTCATGTATCTTGTGCTCTGCTCTCTGCTTCAATGAACCTCCCCCACTCTTACATATCACACACACAGGCTATGTGATCACGTCTTACATGCCAAGTGCTAAACGTTCCTGTTCTTTCAGTTTACATTTCATAGTATCTTGCACTTAGTGCGTACCATCGCCCTCGCCAGACATACAGACAATTGTCATCCCATGCCGCATTCCTTGCAACTTCAACTCGTCGTATGAGGAAACCTACTATGTGCTGCAGACTGCAGTCAGTATAGTTGAACCATGTACAGTCTCGTCAGAAACGTATAACAATGGTTAACATGTACGCCCCGAGAACTGGTACTATCATTATAGCAACTATCGCGATAGTGTATGATAGTAACATCGCGATTGTATCTATGTGTTTAAACGCGTATCAATTCATGCACGATAGTTAACCGTAAAATGAAAGTGTTTTAACGTGATATTTTATGTGATCCTTTTTGTATCAACGTCGCCTGGTAATATAATTCAAGCAATTATATAAAATTGCAAGTGTAAATAAAGTAAATGGGAAAAAGAGTAAACAACATTCAATAATATACCAGTTGACGTGACACAGCTGCTTACCACAACGAAGGTGCAGTTATGTTACGATAGTACCATGGTGACAGGGCGCTAGAGTGAATGTTAGGGGCAGTTCACATGGGTAGGGAGAGACTGACAAGGCGCAGTAACTAGGACAAGTTGTAAAAGGGGGCTACTAACATAGTGTGGGCGCCTAGGAAAGTACTTGTGCTAGTACTAAAGCTAGTAGTTGGTAGAGTACAGCAGGATAGCACAAGTGGATAGTAACTTGCCCTCTACACTTCCCGCACCACAGCATGTATCAATAGGTGATGTACTCGCCTGGTGTCTGTCGATGTGTGGACGTGTGCAGTCTGACAGAATAGCGTTGACGAGCTAGTTTCTAACACTCAGTGCTCTGTTAACTTGGCCAGCTGAAACTTTGCAGTTTGTGGAAAGGTAAGGTGGATCTGCAGTATTACGAGTATTCGCTACAGGAATAAACAATGAAACATGCAGCATGCAACGATATTATTCGGGGATGGGGAAAGAAGGTTTTGACGTAGCTGAAATTAAACACAAGAAAACAAAGAACCATAGTAGCACATATAAACAAGAACTGCAAATGATGAAGTAAGATGTGTTTTAGTCGTTCCGCGGATGTGAAAATGCCCAGCGTTGAACTGTCGTCTTCCTACTGAGTGTTCTCATATGGCTCTTATTGTTCCGTACTGACGTTGATCGAAGATTTCTGGCGTCAATCTTGGACATACGGCTAACTCCTCATCCTCAGCAGCTAGTTCTCTCAGTACCTGTACACATGCTGCGCTTGTCTTTCTCGTATGTAACCGATCTCGCACCCATAACCTACTCTTCCTTCTCGTTTTTTTATATTCCGTTTACAGCGAGGTCATTTGAGACGTCTACATACAACAGTACACAAGGAATAAAACTGGGAGAGAAATCGACGATGACAATGTGAACCATCACAGCATCGCATGGAGTGATCTCAGGAAAGCATGGAATACCGAATTCATAATAATCGGAGCCGAGTACTGAGCCCGTGTTTTCCCTAATGTGAGTCCAACGAGTTTTACCGTTGCGTCACCTCGCACGGTACTCTGCTCTTCTAAACATCCCTGTACCTCTAGTGAACCAATGCTTGTGCACAATATTTATAACATCTTTTAAGAGCGCATTGTTGCTGGTAGTCACTTCTGAACTTGTCCATCTCGCCGTCTGGCCGTAGCTATTATCGCATTTACTTTACCCGCGTGAACTGCCCATTAAAGTTGTTGTTACGTAAAGAGTATCGCAAGAGTGGCTATAGTGAGAGTAACAACCTCGGTGTACTATCTTCGTGAAAACGATACTTCCTAACATTATGTTTCAAGCAGAGTGAAAAGCTGTTTTGACACTGGAGAAGACGGCTGTCAAAACACTTGGCGACGGACGTTCACAACGTGATTACATAAATTCAAATAGTACTTAGAACAAATGAAAGCAACAGTGGTGAGGCACGAATGGATTCCGAGAGAAGCGGTGCAAAGAAATGACTGCATACAACTTATTAGACTTGTAGTAGCAGGTGCATCTCCAGCTGGTAGCGTTCAAGAGCCGAGCAACAGTTTCTCCAGTTAAACTAATTAATTAATATGAATATACTCTTATTGGCTAACAGCAGCAGATATGTCAATGCCATGTGATTTGTCATGTCAATTACATATATTCAAAATATACACTTGAATTTTAATGCAATTAGAAAGTTTTGGTGTGAACAGGTTTCGCGGAAACGTATTTGGTGCCCCAACCTCGAGGTTACTGAGATGATATATGAGAGCTGATGTTGTCGAGGAACCTAAATGTAAGGTAAACTGCATAATCCAATTTACCCCTTTTAAACGACTACAAGCAAATTGCATTAAATCGATCTGGCTTGCAGTTTACGTTTGTCAGAATTGGACGTTCGCACGCAGCTTTTAACGGAATTCGAGCCCAGAACCTCTCGGAATGTAGACCGGAGCAGCAAAAACCTGCGTCACATAACGTCGAAATAATTCATGAACACAAATTTAATTTAAAAAATAAAATATGCATGTCCTGGGCTTATAGCAACACCACGTCTCAAAAGGTTACTGTAGACCCACGGTCGTAGAAGAACAGGTCTGGACACTCGCCTATCTAACTATGTATTTTGCTTGACCCCCTTGTTGTTTGGCTGCAGTTCGTCAAGTTACCGAGAATGTCGTACTTTTGGCGCTCTAATCCGGGCGGTCGGACTCAAACTCCGTCCACTTTATTCCATTGTTTAATTTGTAAAGTAAATAAAGATTGCTGGAGCCATGATTCAAAATTGTGAGCGAATGAAGTATTTCTTAAAGTGATAAAAATACGTTTTGATAAATTGTTTAACATAGTGGGAGGAAAGTGGGCGGAGTATGAGCTCGACCGCCCGGATCTCAGTGCCAAAAATGTATAGCATTATCAGTAACTTGGTGAACTGCAGCCAAACAACAAGTGTGTCAAGTTTCCAGGCGAGTGTCCAGACCTGTTCTTCTACGACCGTGGTGTAGACTGAAACTTCTGTATAATTTACTTATCGCTGGTCATTCTTGCTTTTCGGATCGACTGCCTTGAAAATTAACAAAATTAGATTTATTCTTAATAGTCACGTTATCTTATAAAGTATAAAACTTACATATAATTTTTAAATACTTACGTAAGCATCTCTTAGAAGCGAATAACACCTCAATATCTCTACTGGTTAGATATATATCACGGGTCGATGGAAAACAAATTTTTGTGCTATTTCACTCTTTTGGGTGTTGAATTTCGAAATATTTTAATTTCATATCTTAGACATTTGTATAAGTATCCACTAGAAGTGCAAATCACGACGGTAGCAAGTTCAGTCGAATCAATATCGATCAATCATTAAAAAACATATATGACCTCTGCACAGATAGGCTACTGAGAGTTCGAATTTTGAAAAATCTTGAAAAATGTTTTTCCGATCATTTCTGTAATCATCATCCTGAAGAAAAAAATTTAACCGTACATCTCTACGTGTTCGATAGATATAGAGGATTTGTCTAAAACACATTGCATGTCTTTTCACCTCCTAAGAGACAGAATTTCGAAAAACCCTTGAATCACGTTTTAGAATACTTTGCTGGTGTCTCGTGGACGTGAAAAACACAATAGCCCACTGGGCTCAAGCTACATCGACAATTAACTGAAAACACATTTCACCACTTTATACCCCTTTCACCTCCTGAAGTGGCGAATTTCAAAAATTCGTGAAATTAATTTTACGGTAATTGAGTAAGTATCAATCTTAAACAAAATTTCCGTCGCTATATAAAAATCTGTGTGGTAGATATATCGATTGTGAATAGAAAATACACTTTTTACCCTTTTTTACCCCTTTGGGTCCGAATTCGGAAAATTTATTCAAAGGGTGTTATATTTTTACATAAGCATCAATCTAAAGCCAAGAGTACTTCGATATCTCGATTAGTTCGTAAGATATAGAAGAATAATTGAAAACTCGTTTCACGTATTTTCACCCCCTTAATTATCAAATTTCGGAACGTGATTGAGTCCTATGATGGTCATTTTAATACGAAACCAGTTGAAGTAAAATCACTACGACAGCCAATTGTGTTTCAATGGTATAGACGATTCATCAAAAACATATTTCCTGTATTTTTACTGCCTAGGGGTAGAATTGAAAATATCCTAAAGCACTTTTTAGATATTTACGTAGGCAACATTTTGAAGAGAAAACCAACTGTCTATCCTGAAGGATTTGATAGATATCGATGACTAATCGGAAACACATTTAAGGTCTTTTCACCTCTTAAACGTTGAATTTCGAAGAATCTTAAAATTTACTAATATGCATTTATGTGTGTCCCATTACAGTAAAAATAACGATGATGAGCTTTATGGTTCGAGCTTTATCGACGTTTCTTCAGAGATAAATTTCACTCCTTTTCACCCCCTTAGAGGTAGAATTTCAAAATCCTTTCTGAGTGCTCGCCTACGACATGAGGGGAAATCACACAAAAAGTTTTACTATTCTAGGTCCAGCGGTTTTGGGCTGCAGTTTGATACGTCAGTCAGTCAGGATTCTCTTTTGTACAGTGTGTTCCGGCAGTAGACGTCAATGAAGAGGCGGGTGATAGAGGGGCCCAAGAACTAACAGATAAACCAAACTTGTATAATCCGATTCGCAACCGTTTAAAAGCTATGAATTATTTAAGAAAATTTGGCTGTACTCGACCATGAGCTTAACATTTATTGGTTGTAGAAATAGTAATGGTCCATATGGAACGAAATTTGTTCACACCAAAGGTAATTAGTGTCGTCACTTTTAAGAACACATTTCACGTCTCTGAGAGTAAAGCTTCGTGGGGTAAAAAAATTACTTTCACAAAAGTTTTGTTTGGTTTTGAAAGATGCCTTTAGTTTGCACGAGGTAAAAAAATATAAATGGGCCACATAAATGATCACCCGCTATTGGAATAACTGCTTCATAGTATGGCCAATTAATTAGTAAAAACCAGTATTTTAAATTAACGAATGTCGACGTAGTAAATGTGAAAATATAACGTAATGCAGACGATTCACGCCATGTAAAATCAGCTATAATGGTGATATTAGTATGTGAATAGTTAATTAAATGCAACCTTATTGAAATAAAATTATTACGCAATTTTTGAAATTATTAAAATGTATTTTGAATGAAATTTGTTTAATTTGTGAGGATAAAATGAAATGTTAATAAAATTGATAATGGCAACTTACTTCATCAAAGAAAATTAATATTATCGTAATAAGAAGTTAAGATTAACGACTTACATTAACAGACATCCTTACGTAGTTGCTGCTTCATATTCACAGCGGCCGCGGTTATTTAGAGGCTAGAGCGCTCGTCTCCCATCATAGCGAACTGGATGTAATTCTTGAATAGCTTCACAGGCAGATATTCTGTACTTTACTAACAATACCACATCTTTACATACAGACTGTCTGTTAATATGCGGCACATCTAGGCTGTACAGTTGTGTACAATCACCAACATGTCTTGCAGCAGATCATATGACACCCTAACAAATACGTCTTTTCTAGTCGAGAAACAATGCAAGGTCTTGATCCGAAGGATAGGAAAGGGAAGTAATGGAGCAATTTGTGCAGCTCTTGACAGCGATGTCTTGTAAGCCAGTGAAGGTGCCGGCCCCCGTAGCACAGTCGGTAAAGAGTCGGTCTGTGGAGCGAGGGGTCCCCGGTTCGTATCTGGGCCCGGGCATGTTTGTTGTGCTGTCCTTCACCTCATGTCACCCTCAACGACTCTAATACCTTGTTGTTAAAAGACCACAATACTCTCACATTCACGCCCCATTGTAGTGAATAATGTGAGCATGGAGTGGTACTGGTACGGAAAACAGGGGTGAACGAAACGAACCCCCCCCCCCCACAGCCCATCATCATGTATTAGCCACAATTCCCATATGCAGAAAATCAGCTTGTGAGGCTATTCAGGAATTACATCCAGTTCGCTATGATGGGAGGCGAGCGTACTAGCCTCTACATAACCGCGGCCGCTGTGAATATGAAGCAGCAACTACGTAAAGGTTGTTTGGTGATGTAATTCGTTATTTTTTACTTTCCATTTCGATAATATTAATTTTGTTTGATGAAATAAGTGACTATCATCAACTTTATTAATAATTAATTTAATCCTCACAAATTAAACAAATTACATTCAAAATACATTTTAATAATTTCAAACATTGTGTAATAATTTTATTTTAATAAGGTTACATTTAATTAATTATTCACATACTAATTTCAACATTATTGCTGATTTTACATTGCGTGAATCGTCTGCTTTACGTTATGTATTCACATTTACTGCATCGGCATTCGTTAATTTAGAATACTGGTTTTTACTAATTAATTGGCAATACTATGAAGTAGTTTTTCCAATGGCGAGTGATCATTTATGTGACCCATTAAAATTTTTTTATCTCGTGCAAACAAAAGGCATCTTTCAGAACCAAACACAACTTTTGTGGAATTGATTTTTTTACCTCACGAAGCTGTACTCTCAGTGACATGAAATGTGTTTTTAAATGTGACGACGCTATTAATATTTGTTGTGTACAAATTTCGTTCCACACGCACAATTACTTTTTCCACAATCAGTAAATGTTAAGCTCAGAGTCGAGTACAGCCAAATTTTCTTTAAAATTTCTTAACTTTTAGACGGTTGCTAATCGGGCTATACAAGTATTGGTTTATCTGGTATGTCTTGGGCCTCTCTATCACCCGCCTCTTTATTGACGTCCACTCCTGGAATATCCAGTATATAGAAATTTTTTTTCTCCGAGTTGGTTGGTAGTTTTTGTGGTTGTTTTTTTGCAACCTGGTGTACAAGCTACTCCGTCATTATATTGACCTTCTCTTAGGTCTCTTCTTTGCATATCCTTCTACAATTTTTTCTGCCATTATGTAAACGGTCTTCTTATCTTTTTCTTACAATGAGGTTGTCTACATCATGCTTTTATCGGCCTCAGTTCTTCCCCTAACCTCATCACACGTTGTTTCATTTTAAACAATGTTTTATTTTCACTTCTACAGTGATGTAGGACAGAGTTCTCATTCGTTTCTTATTAATTCATTTATGATTCTCTGCCTCCTTGAGTTCTTGCAGCTTTTTAATTTAAACTTAAGCCTTGTATTACTGATTCATATAACTATTTTTTGTCTTTCTCTTGTCTTTACAAAGTACGAATAATGCACTCTAGGAAAGAATACATAGCCTACAGCTCTTCAAGGTTGATTCCACATTATAACTATATAAACTGTGACTGGAAAATAAAACAAGGAATATAAACGACTACACTGCAGAAGTCATGTATGGACAGCTAAAATCAGACCACACGAAGCCCTCCTGTGAATAATTAAGGCTGCTACCTAAACTTCGTAAGCAATATGAATGGTGGCATTAAGCCATGGAAGGCGCTGAATAAAATAAATACGTATGCAAAATATTTAGCAATAGATTTTTAGAACCTACATGTTATAGCCAGAAATGTGACAAATAAAGAAACACAAGCAAAAAAAATCGGGGAAACAAATGCGAGGAAGTACAAAGATACAGAAGTGAAAAATACCAAATAAGCATAGAAAATAAAAACATTAAAAAAATAACGCAAGAAAAGTGAAGAAAAACTGCGTAAATATAGGTACCCGTGATAAAAATAAAATAATGGGTAAATTACTATGAAATATCTTTGCAGAAGATCTAGAATAGTTCTTTCGGATAGAATCACGTATGACAGGAGAGCGTGTTGTGGCAATCTGTGTTTTTTAAAAAAAATAAGAATAATCGATTTAAAACATTATAGTGGGGTGGGATAGCTGAAAATCATGCCAAAACATTTCACATCTGGCAACCAATGCGCCCCTTTGGATTCAGATAGTACATGGTTAAAAGAGTCTAAAAAGCCCGGGACACAAATTTTTAGGCCCCCCCAAAGGTGTTGATGACGTAATCAATATGGCCATCAAAATGTTGTGACACGCTTCGACATTTCGCTACATAACTAGTTTTTGTTGTTGATGTTAGCAAATATTGTTAGTGATTATTGATCTGGAGAAAACACGCTTTCCAACAGTATATTTGACAGCAAAGTCGAAATTATTAATATCAGAAATATTTTAAACTTTATTATAAAAATGTTGGTCTCTAACTTTTATTTTTTCTAAACATTTCGCTAAATAATTTGGAATCTGTTACATCTAGCTGAAAATTAAGCTGTACTTTTTTGTTCGTTCGAAAATTTCCTTTAAAATGGTATAAGGACAACTATTTTATCACAAACTATGTCTGAAAATTTGCGAAAACAATGTAGCACTTCATAGCATTGTCAAATACACTAATGTTAGCCATAATATCCAAACAAAAGAATACCTCACTGTCATATGCAATGGTTTCCAAATGATTAATGTAAATTCACTTGTGATTAGGTCTGTATGATCCTTCTGATGTTACCAACCATCCCCACTTGGTTGGCGAAGGTATTGTGTATTGTGCAACGAGAATGTTGCTCCAAATTCTTGCTTGGAGAGTAGTTCGTTTGATGTGTTTTGTTAGAGCATCTGCTGTATGGGGTAAGTTTTCGATTGCTCGATTCTTTCTTGTAAATAATACTCGTCTGCAGTCATTGATGCTCTGAAGATCTGATGCTTGATCATAAAGCAGAATAACAAATCGCTGCAACAGATCATGACATTCACCATCAATATCAGAGGTGCCTGTACAGAGCTGATGCCATACGAAATCAATTTTACGAAATGACATCCAGACCTTCCCAGCTGTCTTCTTGCCAATGCCACAAAATGTGGAAACTGTGTCGCAACCAGTTACAGAATGAAAAGCCAACAAATTGCTGCAAATTTCATGTGAGAGTTTGGCACAAATCTCATGAACTGGAATGAATTTCCTGTAGTTCCCAAAACCATACTCAACCCATAGTTCATCAATGCATTGTATATTTTGGAGCAGTGATATTGAAATAACTACTACATCTGAGTCTACAGTTCGTATTAAGAGGCGCGTATGTCCACATTCTACTGCATGCTTGACATGGAGAAGTAGGCGGCCATCTGCTTCTTCGTGCGAGGTAGGAGAAATGCTTGATACATCCATATTTGTTGATGTGAGGACTCTGTCATCATAAGTACATACAACCTGTTTTCCTGGATACTCGTCTTCCACCATTTTCTTAGCTAGCAGCTGGAACAACTGTGTTTTGTTTTCATTTACCCATAGGAATTGCTTAAATTTTTTTGGAAGTGCAGTACAGTCTGAGACTTTAATTCTTATGCCGCTTCCTCTCGTTTCACGGGTATCAGTCTTTAAACTGTTACTAGTATATCTGTCAAATACAATATCTATTCGTGAATAATTCTTCAGTTGGTTATTGAAATATGGTTTGAAAACATGTTCGTAGTATCCAGAAAATGTTGTAGCAAAACCAGGATTAAGCATGTATGTTACGGCCGCTCCATCAAACATTTTTGCTGTTACATTTGGTTGGCTGTGATTAAAGCTAATGCCACATTTTGCTTGAATGCATTCAACAATATCCGCCTTATTGTTTGGTTTTCGTAATTTTCCATCATCTGAAATAGATGGTGGGTATTTTTGGTTTTCATGCGAGAAGAAATCGTTAATGTCACCATCCTGGGATTCAGATGCGACATACAATCTGCAGAACAAGTTGGAATCTTTACGCAAGTTAGCAATCTTGGACTTTCTCTTATGTCTGTTTTTTTTTTTTTTTTTTTTTGTTATAGTCTTGAAGATGTGACTATTGGTTCGAGGAATAATCTCATGAATTTAATTTCGAACTTGATCGAGACGGGACACGACATATTCATCAAACTTTTTAGTCCTATAATATATGCTTCCGTAATACATGCCACAGCTTCGGCATTTGGAATTAGTTTGGAGCTCCTTATTGACACCAAATCTGTTTCTTCAAATGGATTCCCTTGTTCGTTTAGGACGTTAATCATTTCTCTGACATGGGCCAAGAACCTTTTCTCAAACGCACTGCTATCTTCATGGTGCTTTGCTCCCACGTTTTTGTTATATTTTAAATTTGGTTTCTCTTCAAATTCTTCAATTAAAGAACTGATCCTGGGGCCTGCTACCATCCACTTAAGCAGGGCATTTTCACTATCGAGGATTCCAATAACTCCACCTTCATCTTTTATAAATTTGTTGTTGTGTTCATGAATCTGATCGTCAGATATAGCAGAAAACGGAATGGCCGTTTTGCTGCTCGTAAAGTTGCCACAAAGAAATTCAGCATGTATATCTGGATGTTTTTCTGGAAGGTCCTGAAGAGTGCGTACGAATACTGGCAACCAACGAGAATAGTGGACTGCATCCATTGCAAATGTCCACGGACATAACTGAGCCAAAGTATCGACGTACATTGTAAAGTTAGATGTACGAATACTCAATACAAGCTGCACTAGAAGG
Organism: Medauroidea extradentata; assembly: GCA_003012365.1. NCBI lineage: Eukaryota > Metazoa > Arthropoda > Insecta > Phasmatodea > Phasmatidae > Medauroidea > Medauroidea extradentata. The sequence continues at coordinate 28,099 of PNEQ01045193.1, forward strand.
GACTCCAGTTTGATAACTGTGTTCCAATATTGGAACTGAGGACATTCAGATGTTTTCGACAAAATCCACGCTTCAATGCCTTCGTAGCTGATGCTGGAACTTGTTTCACATGCTTTGTTGAATGCTTTTACCTGTAGACAATGCAAGACAGTTAAAGTAACTTAATGTGCATGCCGAGATCTTTTTACATGCGACAATGTAAGGCAGGATTCTGCAACACCAGAACTTGCAATACCAGCGGTTGTTACTAATTCAGTCCATCCACTGTCATTTAACCGCTTGCCAAGTAAGTTAATGACCATCATTTCTATGTGGAGACCACCCGTCATGAGTATATTGCGATCCTCGCCATACTTGTCAGCAAATTTCCATTGCAGTTGCTTCCCAATAGCATATACTGGTTGGTCACATGTAATAACGGGTGTTTGATTTCCATTCAATTTTGAGGTAGCAATGACTATGATATCCATCATATGACGTACCATTGCTGGGGTAGCAATTTCGTCATTTAAAAGTGGAAGCAATGACACATTATACCTTATTTTTCGTTCACCAACTTCATTTTGTGCATGAAAAGCAGCAAACGATACTCTAGGCACATTCTCCATTCCTTGTACGTCATCAATATTCAATCTCTCCAGGACAGAGTTAAGCCAAGGATTTAAAACTTGCCTAGGGGTGAAGGCTGGATCATGTTCAGTGTAATGTAGATTGACAGTTGGCAAAGGTGGGTCACATAACTTTACCAGTTGCAGGGAGAGTAGTGTAATATTCAGGGAGGCCACTGACAATTTTTTTGTTCCACTGCTGGATACGAATACTGTCATCGTTATTCTCCATAGTTGCTTCACTGTAAGGATGCTGAATAATCGTAACACTTGAACCATGGAAAGAAGTAACTGCAGTAGAAGAAGATTGATTGTGATCAATGTTATCTATAGCTGATGTTACAAACACAGTGGGACACAACTTTGGTGGGTAAACAC
>PNEQ01045195.1:0-11272 GCA_003012365.1 Medauroidea extradentata
ATTTTTATTTTTTTTTTTTTTTATTTTTTTTTTTTTTTTTTTTTTTTTTTTTTTTTTTTTTTTTTTTTTTTTTTTTTTTTTTTCCCCACAGACGAAGAACTTACGAAAAAGCAGACTGTAGCTAGCTCTGAGACGTGCAGATTTTACACCATCCAAATATTTTACAATTTGCTCAAAATATTTCACAGCAGATTGTTTTGACAATGGGTAGTGGTCGAAAACTCATTGCAAATGTTGTGCTATCTGTGTTTGATTTTCTAGCTCACAACCAAAAAATGGCAAAAGAAAAGCACCCACAGAGAGTTGTACCATCAGTAGTACAGTCTCCATCTCTCAAAACTGACGACAATGTACTGCCATTTGATTCCAAGTAAGTAGGCCTATACTGTTTGAAATGTTCAACTAACTCAGTGTTTATTTTATGGATTACCTAACTTGGACAGCAGCTGTTCTGATGCCCCACTTATACCATCCTCACCCTTTAAACACAAGTGTTCGCAATTGGGAAATATTAATTCTGAAAATATTGGAAAATTATATTTTTGTTTCACAGTGTCATTTTACGATTGTCTGCATTTATTTCATGATTTGGAAAAGAATTCAGTTCATAATAATTTGGAAAAAAGACTGACAACTGTACTCTCTCTTAAACGGGAAAATATTCATAGTGTCTCCTAAGTGAACATAGTTGCTAAATAATTCTCAGTTGAAAATAATTATAATTTTGAGGAGTACATACTTCACAAATCTAGCCTATATGATGATACCTAGTCATGTGTGTGGTGTTAGCTGTAATAAATTTCAATAATTTTTTCTACCTCATCATAAAATAAATGAAGTATCAAGGTAAATAACCCGGGATTTTCCCACATGTTGAACAACCATATGAATTGCTGATTTAAAGTATTAACGGTGTACTGATACATTGTACGAAACATCAAACATTTTGCTTTGTGTGTCAGTAGCATATTATATAAGAATAATTTAGGTAAACTAGTTTTTTTATATCAATTTAAAGAACACTGCAACTTCTTCCGTTGTTTAGTCATGTTGAAAAAGTGCATAAAATATTTTTATTTGTATAAAACCATTCAGGAAATAGGCTACTATACATGTCTAATAAACTATACAGATTACAAATAACAATGTGATGTTAACCTACATTAAAAAGAAATAGTAAATTTCCCATTCATGATATATTTTACTGACCAGAACTGCCCGGTCAAATCCTGAGATTTTTACAATGACTTATTGGTTTATAATGTGTAGGTTTATTAAAAATTTTGGGTGGGACAAAATATAAAAGCCAAATTCACAGCAAGGGCACTATTGCACTCTTAGAATATAGTCTTCATTGCGAGTTTTGGCAGTTAAGATTGTTATTAACCAAGCTTCAATATAATTTTATTTTCCAGAGGATAACTGGATGAGAAAAGTCAATCGGTTGAATGGAATCCCAACAAAAACTACTATTTAGACAGTGCAATATAGCTGAACCATTGAATTAATTACATGTGCAAAATTTAGGTTATGTTATTCATTGCAGCAAATACAAAGGTGCCAAATATTCAAACGTAGCATAAACATAGAATATTTTTTTAAACCGTGTTGTACTGTATTACTTTTAATTAATTACCAAAAGTATTAACCACAAACGTATTTTAATATGAATTAGTAAACAATGTCGCACAGTGTAATAGTACCATATAACTTGTCCGATTTTGCATTACAACCAAATAAATGGGTATATAATGTGTAAAAACAACTTGCATTTTATGCCTAGTACCTACAAGAAATCAGATTTGCATACGTAAATTCCTCTACATTTAACACGTCCACACCTGAAATAAGTCATAAACCCTATCTTCCACAGCAAAAGCGGGCCACAATCAGCTGTTTTGTTTTGGCCTCCAACGGTAGTGCAGAGATTATATATAGCCTACGCTGGGTCTATCCGTATATAGGTCGTTGGTCCCAAACACCACTTTGGATTGCACTTCCACTTTTAATTGTTGTGTGATTAATTTGAACCATCACTCTCTTTCCTGCATTATCTCCTATACATAGAAGAAGGACCCAACAGGTCTTCACCATGACGAATGGACCCATAATTTTATTTCACTCCGGGAAGGACAAACAGTTCAGAATTGAATATTTAATAAGTTTGCTTCATTAAGAACACGTATATTTATAGTTTATCAACCTATTTTCTTAGTGAACTAGAAGCTGACACTGATGTTTGCCAGATATTTATTTTAATGCACTGAACACTTTGAAATGGCTTAATTACTACTTCAAATAATTTAACAGCCCTATATCTTTCTCATTAAGAGGTATAATCGTTTTTATGATGTTCATGAACATAGAATTTTGACAGTGTAACTTTTGCACTCAAAAGCAGTGAACAAAATGACTATTTTGGTTACTAAATCAATGACATGACCATGTTAGTGCAGTGAATATTTGGAGATTTGGGGTGTAAAATGTAGAGGTGAAGTAGCATATGCTAAATTCCCAAACAGCTACATAAATTTGCCTGCTGCTGTTTACTTACGTTTAATACTCCACATTTTGGCTGAAAGGCATGAACATATCCATTGAAAACAATAATGAAAATTAAAAGCCCATCGTTTTAATTTGCATGTAGCAAATAATTTATTTTAACATAAATTTTACATTTTGTAAATAAATAACCTTAAAACCAAATAACAAATATTAATGTAGAATTTGTTTCAAAAGATTTATTCAGCAATGAAAAGTAAAAAATTACTAAAACATTGAAATACCAACAAGTATCTAGTATACAACTTTGCCGCACGCAGCACTGTTTTAAGATGGTCAAATCTATTCACCCTAAATTCGAACACTCTAAAAACGTACCTAATAGGTTTGTTTTGGATACAGATCAATTAGCATTATTAATCAGAATATTTGACTGCCATCTTGTTAAGCTTAACATCACTTAATTGCTACGTATGTAACTGAATTTGATATTGGCCATTGGTATGTGAAATTGAATCCCATGAACTCTACCATAAAACCCTGAGAATTTGTGCTGTGCAAAATCAACCGTCTGAACAATATGTTTCATAAATTGCAAATTCAAGATGAGACTTCCAAATTCAGTTAATATAATATAGGTTTGCAATGGTAAGAGAGAGTCAATTAATTGCTTTAATTAGTGTTGCAAAATAGCATCCATCACATTTTATTGATTCATTTTTCTTACAACAAAATAATCCTAAATTTTTCTTTATCAAATTAGTGTATTTTCTCTATGCTTCATTGGGATTTTTTTTAAATTAAGTAACAATTTGTTCTGCATACTTAAGGCCATGAAGTGTCTCAGTAAGAATTGGTAAGACCAGATTACTTTTGAGCACAAGTTGCAACCCACATAAATTCTACCAAAAATTTACTATTTAATATTCTCCATACTAAGAATACTCTGAACATATCTTAATATAATGTGACTGACAGCTCCACTGTGTTGACCTTTCATTCTCAAAAAACAAACATCAACAACATGCTAACTTATACTTTATAAACCACTCATTAAATATTCAACACACCAGATACATAAATATATAATGGAATTTATTTTTAAGTAAGGAGTGTGGCTGGCTACGGAGAACTGCACCCGACTGTATTAACGAGTGTTCCTGAACCCTGTGTGTCTACCTGATGACGGGAACAGATTCCAGTTTGAGCTGGGCTCAGCCCGATTCAATGTATGTCTGCCCATATTGTGTGGCTCTCCCCCTCGACTTCTGGTATCTGAGTACAGCCAAACGATTATCTGTGACTTGGCCTCACGTGACGTTGTCTTTTGACTTACCCCGCCCCTCCTCTCTAGACCTTCGGCTCTTCGGCGGACGTCATGCCTCTCCTCCTCGCTTCCCCTCTCTCTCCCTCCTTCCCGGTGTGAGCCGGTTCCTCGCACCGGAGAGGGGTCAGTTGGTAGTGAACTCTCGTGTGGGTTACCTGTGCTTGCTCGCGCCCGTGGCTGCACATCCTCGTTGACTGGTAAGTGTTGGTTTTAGTTTGCATTTAACTTATTTCCTTTACTTTCGTGATCAGTCTTTTCCTACACTGTCAGCGGGGATGTGTCGTCGCGGTTGGGAGGCAAGTATGGGGCGAGCGTTAGGCTCGTGCCCAGTTGCTTAATTTTTGCCGGTTAATAGTGGCTTTGACCGTTTCAGTTTGTGTATTGGTGTTTTCCATGCCTGTGAGGTTTTGTTTTGTAATATTTGTATCACTGGTATAACGGCGATTATCTATGAATTTTGTAATGATTAAGCCTGGTGTTGGCTCTGTTAATTAATGTACCCAAATTATTTCAGTCAATATATTGTGTGCATTTTATCGGGCCCATCAGTTTAATTGCAGTAGCGAGTTGAACCCTTCCCCAGTGTCCATGTTGAGTGCGTTTGACTGCTGAATATGTATTCACCAAGTTGAGCGGACGTTAGGGTGAGTCCTCGGGCGTGGGATTGCTCCTCCAGGTATTAACAGCCGTGTGTTTTCACGTGTCTGTATAGTGATTACAGCACAAGTTCCCGAAACTTCGTAACACTGTCTGTCTGGAAAACTACTGTGTTTTGTCTCGTCTCTTCATTGTGTCGTTTGTCTTGTCTGTATATGTCTGATATCTGTTGCATTTTGTCTCGTCTACTTGTTGTGTTCTTTTGTTATTTTTTTGTTTGTGTCTGATATCTACTGTGTTTGTTGTTTAGTCTCATCGTTGTGTCGCATGTTATTTGGTTTTTATTTTATTTGTTATTAATTTCATTTATTATCTGTTTGTTCCTGGTTTTTTATTTGACCCGATTCCATCTTGGAATTTCATGTTGTGTTTGTATCTTGCTGACTTGCTTATTTTATGGTTTCTTTTATTTGTTTAGTTTTTCTTTGACAGTCATTCAATTTTACAATGGAGTACGTCCAAGAAACTGAATCTAGTCATGAACTCCCACTGCACAGTTCTTTCAAATATCACTTAAAAAATTACACTGCGTGAGAAAATATTCTTTGTGGTGCATTCTCACTATAAATATACCACTTAGGTTCTATTGTGTTTTTATTGAATCATCAATATACCTCAAAGTTGAATAGGCTATTATCGAGTTGATCACTTCAATGGGACATCTATAGAAAAGTAAAAGATAAGATTTTAGGATTTTCCAAAATTCAATCTCTTAAGAGGTGAAAAGACGTAAAAATATGTTTTCAGTAAATCTTCTACACGATGATGGCCAGTTAATATTGTTTGCTAATGTTACAGGCATTATTATATGTGAAGAGAATAAGGATAATTTAAAAGTTAAAAGTACGTCACTATTAAAAATACTTGACAGTTGGTCCCATACAAACAATCTATTATTAAATACATAAAAAACACAATTTATTCTATTTAGTAAACAGAAACAAAAAAGATATCCCTGTACTTAGTATGTATAAAAATAATATTGCTGTAGAAACTGATAGTGTCAAATTTTTAGGGTTGTGTATTGATAGAAAGTTATCATGGGTCCAACATGTCAATAACCTTGCAACTAAGCTGGCATCAATATGCTTTCTATTACGAGCATTACAAGAACTGGTCAATACAGAAACATTAAGAATGGCATAGTATGCTTTTTTTCACTCTACAATGAAATATGGGATAGAATTTTGGGGAAATCAAACAGAGCGCAAAAAAATTTTTATTTTACAAAAAAAAAAAGCACTTAGAATAATAGCTAAAACATCATGTCGAAAATTATTTAAAATTTATAACATTGAAACTTTTTATAATGTATATATCATAAATGTTTTGAAATTAGTTGAAAAAAAAACTATTATATGACCAATAATGACATTCATCAGTATTCAACCAGAAATTGTTATAAACTCAGAAATGTGCAACATAATAGTTCTGTATGTATATGCAAAAGGCATGCATAATACAGGTATACACTTCTTTAATAAATTACCTAAACATGTAAAAGAACAGAAAATTAAACTATTTATTAAATCCATTCAGTTATTGTTTAAGTCTCAATGTTTTTATAATCTACTAGAAATTTATGAATATCTTGCAAATATAAAGTAAAGTAACATTGTATAAATAATTAGGACTAAAATGTATTTATATTTCTTTAAATTATTATTTATTTGTGATGTGTGATTTAAGTATTTATTTCTTGACTTGGTACTAAATTGTGTTTTTATCCTAAGTTACTTTTTGTAATATTTTAATATAATTTTAAAGTGTTACTATTTGGGAAGTGTATGTAATATGGTTTTGACTTGTTCTATATCCCAGCATCCCATAGGATATCCTCATGGTGGGATTGACAGAAGGTAAATAATAAATAAATTTAAAAAAATGTATTGAACTCTTCATCTAGTTATTTAGTTGCATTTTCTCCAGGATGATGATGGTTACGTAAATGTACGTAAAGAAATTTCAGAATTTTTCTCAATTACAACTTCCAGAGCTGTGAAGGAGTGAAATGTGTTTTGAAATGAAACATCAATACTGTTTAAACATAATGGACTACGATGGTGATTTTATCCTCAATTGGATAATTACAGAAATGTATAAAATCAAAATAGATTTTTCAATATCAGACCCCTAAAGGGGTGAAAATGTAAAATAAGTTTTCTATTAATCGAAAATATTTATTAGGATCATTTTAAATATAGAGTGATAATAAACTGACTATAAGTATTCTGTAAAATACCTAAAAAGGTTCCTACATTTTTTCTACTGGGCAGGCTCTGCAATAAGGTATTTACCATGAGTAAAACTTGGTTTGTAAACCATTCTAGGCAGACAATTTGAAAAAAAAAGTAGGCCTGCGTGACTATCTAGCATTTATTTATAAGGACTGGCCCAGAATATTAAAGTTTTTTTTTTTTTCAGAGTAGGCCCACTGCCGACATCACCTGGTATGCTATAGCCAAAGTATTAGGCCTACTGTACGTGCATGCTAAGCCACAGACAGCTAGCAAATTACATTTGACTGGGCCATCCTCCCATAAGTGTAAATTTTCAGTCCCTGGCATTTTATATTATATATAGTAGGCATGCAGAAATGTTTATATTCTTTAATTATTTATGTGTATTTTTCTAATTTTAAAGCCAGAGCAAATAACTTTGGCTATAGGAAAATTTTAAGAACCCAAAAGTCACTACTGTCCCTTGTTGCCAACCCAAAATAATGAATGTTAAGTCCTATTACAAGTGTAATTTATAAAATAATATGGAAAACAATTTTTTTTTTCTAAAATTAATTACTGTGAAAGTTAATACAATAAAATCTATTTAATAGTCAACAAGTTTTTATATTTTATTTTGCTTTATTGAATTGCTATTCCTTGTTTGTTGCTATTTTATAGCATTCATTGGAATAATTGTTATTCTTTTTATTTAATCTCCTTGGCAGTTTTAAACACTTTTTAACTTCTATGTAGTAAACAGAACAAGTAAAGAAAATACAAGTCAGTAAGTAGTAAAATATGTTTTCCAATTATTTTACCAATTATATGAAAAATTCAACAGGTTATGGGCCCAGATGCTATTCTGTGTCATGAATGTTACCACATGAAGAATTGAAAATTGGTAATTATGGAAAATATAAAATTTAATATTGGACTTTTGGAAGTTCAAACTAGCTAACTGGTCTACATGGAAGTACAAAGTATGTACTCTTCTGCGAGGTACTTCTGGAGCGATGGAAGTCAACAAAGGAAGTATAACAAGACCAGAAGTCTTAGGCTTAAATGCTAAGGAAGATGAGGTAACTTTATATAACACTAACCTAGCTAAATTTAAGCAAGCTGACATTATGGCATTACTTGCTCTCACAACTCATATGACTGATGAGACACTGGAGAAATTAATGAGATTTTCAACAGCTCCTGAAGTGTGGCAGGAACTTCATAGACTGTTTGATAATATCAGTGAAGATATAATTTATGATATTTGCTCAGAATTTTTCAGTTTTAAAAAGGAAGGGAGAGATGACATAGCTACACACATGTCAAAATTAAACAATTTGTGGAATTCTTTGTGTAAAGAATTGTCTAAAGAGAAAGACTGTCAGTGTGAACTTCCAAATGTATTATTAGTTTGCAAAATTCTAGATACACTTCCAGAGGAATATTTTCCCTTTAAATCTAGTTGGATGTTACTGAATAAAAAGGAGAGAACTGTTGAAAATCTCACTAATCAGCTATGTGGTTTTGAAAAGTTTTTTAGATCAAAAAGCACAGAATTATGCCAGGAGACCTTGGCAGTGAATACAAATGTAACTGGTAGAAAACCAGCTTCTACAGAAATGAAGAAAGTACAAGGTACATCTCATATTACTTGTTATTACTGTAAAAAAGTTGGACACATAGTTCGTACATGTCCAAAGTGGATAGCAGAGGGTAGACCACCAAAACCTAAACCTCAGTCTAATATAAGTACAACTGGTGTAAGTATGTCCATTATGACTGCAACACTCTCTCCACATCTAAGCGACAGTGATAAATATGACTGGTATGTAGATAATGGAGCTACCAATCACGTCACAAATCAGAAAGAAATATTTACAAATTTTAAAAAATTAAATTTTCCCACATACAGCAGATGGACATTCAGTTGAAGCTGTAGGCAAAGGCACAGTTATAATAGAAGCTTATGTCAATGGCTCCACAGAAAAATTACAACTAAGTAATGTATGGTACCTTCCAAACATAAGTAAAAATTTATTTTCAGTTTTAGCTGCACAAGATAGAAGTGCAGATAGTGAGTTTAAGTTGAATATGCAGAAATGTTTTTTTCGAATCAGTGGGAAATTGAAATGGGTTGGTACTAGAAAAAGACATGGTGAACTTTTTAAAATATTGATGAAAAGTGTTCATGCATATGAAACAAATGTTGCTGTAGCTGAAGAAAATTTGCTACAACTATATCATGAAAGACTAGGCCATCAGAACAAGACATATGTAAAAAATAATTTTTTATGAAATAGGTTTGAAACTTGAACTAGACAGTAAAGTTTGTGAAGGATGTGTTTACGGGAAAACACACAGACTTAAGTTTGGTTCACGTGAATGTGCTACAGCTCCTGGAGAATTGATTCATTCAGACGTGTGTGGTCCATTTGCACAATCAGTTTCTGGCTTTCGATACTATGTGCTTTTCAAAGATGATTTTAGCAGATATAGAGATATTTATTTCATGAAGTGTAAGTCTGAAGTAGCAGATAAGCTAAAACAGTTTCTGAAAAAAACACAAGTATGTGGTATTGCTATTAAAGAATTTCTCACGGATAATGGAGGAGAATTCAATAATAAACTTGTACAGAATGTATCGAAAGGACATGGAATCAAGCAAAGATTGATAATGCCTTATACTCCTGAACAGAATGGTTGCAGCGAAAGAGAAAACCGCACACTAGTGGAGACTGCTAGTTCTATAATGCATGCACATGAAGAAATGCCTCGCTGAAATGATAAATACTGCAGCATACATTTTGAATCTGACTGGACCTTCGAGTGTGAATGGTAAATCTCCATATGAGCTTTGCATGAAAAAGAAACCCAAGATTGAACACCTAAGGATTATTGGCTCTACTTGCTATGCTCATATTCCAAAGCAGCAGAGAAGGAAATTGGATAAGAAAGCTGAAAAAGGTATTCTGATTGGATATGAAGAAAATGATGGTTACAGAATATGGTGTAAAGAGAACAACAAACTGATACGATCACGAGATGTTGTTTTCAAGGAATAGCCATTAAGGTCGCGGTCTACCGTAATTTTCATCATCAATATTTTATTTTTTATTTGTACTACATATATTTTTTTTTCTTATTTTAGACACAAAATGTGACTGAATTTGGCTCTTATGAAATTTTTATATCTCTCATAGTTTTCGCGTAATGGCTTGTTAAAGTCATATTTTGCATGTTTCCGTTTTAACGACCACACTAAAACCAACTGATATACCAAACTGAAAAAAATCACAGTGGATAAAGACATTGTAGGCTACAATGGCATGCTCATAAAATTAAAGAATAAAAATTATTTGTGTTTAAAAAAAATATATTGCATTTTTTAAATTTTCAGTTTCAGCATTTTTTTTTAATTCAAATAATTTTAATACTTTAATTTTAACAGCATGTCATTGTAGCCTGCAATGTCTTTATCCACAGTGATTTTTTTTCAGTTTGGTATATCAGTTGGTTTTAGTGTGGTCGTTAAAACGGAAACATGCAAAATATGATTTTAACAAGCCATTACACAAAAACTATCAGAGATAAAAAAAAATTTCGTAAGAGCCAAATTTAGTCACATTTTGTGTCTTAAATAAGAAAAAAAAATATGTGGTACAAATAAAAAATAAAATAATGATGATGAAAATTGCGGTAGACCACGCCCTTAAGCTGTTCTAATACTGCAACAAAAAAAATTAAATGATTGAAGATTGAAAAGGAAGCTGAAAAAGATTTGAGAGTAGAAAATGCCTAGCAAAGATACTGAAGAAATGGTAAAAGAAAATGAAGAAGACCAGAACTTCAATAACATGAAAGAAGAAGAAGAAACAAAACTAGAAATTCCATATCAAAGAATGGAGCTTAGAGATCGATCAAGTATAAGTCATACTGTGAGGCTGAATGACTATCTGATGGCTGCAATTAATGGTTCAACAGTATTAAATGAACTCTTAACTTATAAAGAAGCAATGAATACGGATGATATGAAGCAATGGAAAGAAGCGATGGAAAACTAAATTAAATCATTAAAAGAAAACAATACCTTGACTCTTCAAATGTTGCCAAAAGGAAAGAAAGCTATACCCTGCAAATGGGTTTATAAAATCAAGACAAATCCTGATGGTTCAGTGGAACGGTACAAGGCAAGGCTTGTCATCAAGGGCTACTCTCAACGCAAAGGTTATGACTATGACCAAACATTTAGTCCAATGGCTAGATTAGGACTATTCGCTCATTACTGAGTATTGCTGCAAATGAAGGCATGTGTCTAAGACAATTTGATGTCTCGACTGCATTCCTCTATGGTGAGCTTGAAGAGGAGATATATACAGGGTGAGTCATCAGCTCTGCGACAAACTGTGACAGGATGTTCCTTGCAAAATAACAGTTAGAAAATGTCTGGCAACGAATGCCTGGAAACCACTCCTAAGGGCAGGAAACCCCTGTGAAGATGGGGTTGCAAGTATGGTTTTTATTGAATTTGACGGGAACCATTTGATATTAAGGGATGAAAATTTGT
>PNEQ01045196.1:0-11273 GCA_003012365.1 Medauroidea extradentata
CGCCCCGAGGCCAAAGGATAATCATAGCTAACTCTCTTGTGGCCCTTCCGGCCTTCCCAGCAACGTCGGGGATTTTCGTCATTGGTTAGCTCGCCGGCCTGGGATCGCCGGCGCCTCCAAGCGGCGTCGACCGATCGCAGCGACGGAGGGCGCCAATACGCCCCTTGCGTCATCCCGCAGCTCACCGACTGGGATAGTCTACGCCTACCAAGCGGCGTCGTCGATCGCAGGAGGCAGAGGGCGCCGATACGCTTCCCCGACGCCCCGCATCACCAACAGCAGGCGCCAGGGCGCAGTAGCATTGGCCCCCTGGAAGCCGCGCCCCGAGTTTCTCCCAATAACCTCGCGAGTCAACCCCCTTAGCGCTACACGGTTTGTTTCATTTTCTGTTGGGCCTCGAGGTGGGAAATTCTCCCTCTCGTTAATCTATTCAAGACAGTATTGCCCCACCTACTCTCCCAGAGGCTCATCCTTGAAATCAGACAACCTCATCACCCGAGACCCTTCCCAGCAAGAGCCCTGTTTACGGAGCCACAAGCACCCTGCTCCCAAGGCCAAACTAAGACGCCTAAAGGTAACTTCATCTTATTACCGCCAACGAGCGTCAGCTGTTCTTACCCATTACCTAGTTATGATTTTCCAAAGCTGGCCTGGCTGATATGTAGTGCTGATAACACTTCTCCCTCTTTTTTTTGTCTTGCTTTCACTGCGCTTGCAGTCACACACACATACACACACAACCTGCCACGTGTAGATGCAGGGAATGAAAAATCCTGCAGTGCGAACGGTAATAGAGATTATCTTTACCGGCATAAGTATAAGCGTGAAAGTGAGCTGTTAATGGCTAGGGGAAGGGTAGGGTTTCAGGTTGGATGTCTGCAATATATTTTTCCGTCAAGTGGGTGGGGGAGGATATTGATTGACATTTCCACGGAAACGCGTTGCAAGTCGTTTCCCACGCCGATGTTTGGGAAGGTATGTAGAGGAGGAGAGTGAGCTGCCGGCCGTGAGACAAGCATGTAACTCTAGCTGTCACGGTCTTTATCTACGGAAAGAAGATTTCTCTTTATTATAAAAAAAGGGGAATAGATGAGCTGTGTAACGTTCAAACCCGTCTTGACATGGGGAGTGCACAGCAGTTTACAACAAACAAGTTTGATGATTCAGAGATAAACAGTGCCACCGGGCGTTAACAAAGCACCTTTCTATCTTCCGTGTTGAGTGACAATGAACCCATTCCAGTATGGCGGCAAATAGTTTACAGAGTCATTCCACTACACACAGCTGACTGTGAGAGAGATATGTCTCAAATGAAGCTCATAAAAACTTACTTAAGAAACATACTGGGTGAGTTCACGCTAGATTCCCTGCTATGCATTTGTAACATACCGCGTGTTGCGGAATATAAAAAAAAATATTACAAATTGAAACAAATATTGAATCAAACAGGTTTTACTAATCAGAAATTACAAAATTGGCAATTTAAATATGTGTCCACACAGTGGACATTACTAACGTCTGTGAGACTGAAAATTAATGTTTGAAAAGTTACAAATTATATTAAATAGTTTTACAAAGATCACAAAATACAAAGTATACAAACTAAAAAAAAAAATCTGGGCAAGTCATTACAAAAGGTAGTTACTTCCGCGGGCTCCAAAATGTCAAGGGAGAAGCAAAGCCAGAAGTTAATAAAGCAACATACGTGTGCGCAAAAAGCCATCGGGCAAACAAGCAACAGTTAAATACAACAGCTAATAAATTCCAGGTAGAAAAACCACATAGCAAAAAGCAATAGCAAAACCTACAAAAATCATTTTAATACCAAGACATAATTTTCATCAGACGGCGACCGAAAAAAGGAATTTAGAAAAGACATTAAAGCAATAATTAAACTAATTTAAACACAGCACATGACGGCAGTCGCCTTGCTCGCCATGGGGGGACAAGTCCCCAACCTACCCTATCACACTACACTAGGAGCTCGGAAGTACTTACATTATCAGTGCCCAACGACCTGAAGAGAACAAGAAAAGAGAGTGAGCAGACGGCCCACGCAAGAAGCTTAGTTCAACCTGGCCAGAGTCTAGCTAACGCGCCTGCGCAGGGAAGAAGAGAAGGGGAAGCATAGAGTAAGAGTAAAGAAATATAGCAATACAGAACAACAGCCTTCCGAGCCATAAAATAGTCACGTGGTCCACTGTGCACCGCCGACGAGAGCGCTGTAGGCACCCAAACGGTGCACATTTCACTGGAAGGTCCAGATGTCCAAGAGTACCCATTTAAAACTGCAGTTCATCATTGGGCAGCACAGAAGAACAGAAGAATTTACTTGAAGTAGCAGTGAAAGTTAACCATGGTTGAGATTTTTGTTAAATAAAATTGCGGTGTAACAGGTCTACAGAATTTGACGTAAAAATTAAATTTTTTTAGTGTATTACAGTTTTTGTACAGGTAACCCACACTCTCAAATTCCTACCTACATCCCTGACGTCGGCTAAGCCTGGTTCATCTCGCCCAGTTGTCAAAAATGGATTGTAACAGTTTTAAACTTCTGCATCGGTGACCCGTTTGATTCGTCGTTCACGAAGCCGTTGTTCGTGAGTGTGGTGTGGTTGGAATGAATGGGGAAACTAAATGATAAAGCGCACAGATCTGTAATAAATTTTTAATGAGTGCTATGTTAACGAGCCCTGTATTAGTTAGTGAAGAGTTGAATGTCAATGATTGTTCAGATATTGTGATGGCCCGAGTGGCGACTGTTTTTCCTGGTAAAAGTGGGCATTAAATGCAAGTTGTTGACATAACATGCGTGTTTTCTTTGCTCGAGAGGAAACCTTTCATTAACTCACTATAAGCATTGGTTATTTGAATTCGTGGGGACTTGCCCCGAGTGGTGGAAGCATAATGCTAGTGTGTGTATTCAGTTAAAAAGTAATATAGGCCATCAGCCTCTTGAATTGTCTCCTGTGAGTTCGGCTCAACGACACGAACATTAGGCCTTCCAAGCCTTTATCCAAGTCTATGGTGGGAGATGCCCATCCTAGCTGGACGACAATTTCACCTACAGCTCCATCTTTACATCGTGGCTGCCGCAGTAAGACTTTCACAACACGAAAAGAACTCCCCTAAAACAAGTATGCTTGCCGAAAGTGAAGTCATCCGTTTGCTGACCCCAGCAGTCCACTTGGGCACCTGGCAGCTGGCCACACGCTTCCAAGCCCCTATTTTTCGCAATCGACTGGTTGTGTTGAGCAAACCAAAGCTGCACATCGACAGAAAAATAAAATCTAGCTCATGCCTGCGCAAAACTACCTCATTGCCGTCGAAGTCAGCACTGAGTTGCACAAACAACGTCCGTCGGTTACAAAACTTACAAGGCCTGTGAGGTGCACAGCCAAATGAAAGTACAAAAAAGTTTCAAATAAATGAAAAATTAAAATTCTAAAAATTTCTTGCAGTGACAATATATGTAAATTCATGGCCGCCATCTTTAATCAAATGAGGTGGATGACCTGCCAGGTTGGCAAGTTCGCAACATCACTTTTTTTAATTCATTATGATGTACTATTTCAGAAAAATACATTACTACTTTTGGGTGGAAGTATTCCTAAGACAAGACAACTTTTGGTTCATCACCCTACTGAAAATGAAAATCCAGTACGTTTTCCTGCCTTTGGGCAGGGTCACATTGTGTATTAGAGATGGCCGGGGTGAAGGTTGGGCAAGCTGCTTAACTAGCGAGGCATGCCTGTTGCCTTTTCAACCCAAAGAATGGGTGAGGTGATGTGAGATGAGGTGGAGCGGTGACGGAATGAGAATGGTGGAGGAAACTGAAGTTCCCCCAGAAAACCCACTGGCCAACAACAACATCCGTCACATTACCCACATATGAAAAATCCAAGACCATATTCACTGGAGGTGGAAGGCAAGAGGTCGGACCATTTAACCATCGCAGCCCTCTTTTGTGACTCTAATAACAGTAGTAAATGAATGTTTATATAGTTACAGACAATCTGTTTAGTGACAGTAAAGGTATGAGGCTAGTGATGTGTGCAGGCGCTGATGCCCGGGCAAGGGAAGAGAATGTTGGCACACACATTGGGCGTGTACGAATACAATATCACTGGTCCACCGCTCCAGACCTTCAGGATTCAGGTAAACACTTTAGATACTTCTTTTCCAAAACTGTCGCCTGAATTCCAGATCATTAGATTACTGTACAGTGGAATCTCAGTATAAAGTGCTTCAGTTTTTTCGCTATAAAGTACATTTACAGAAATCCCTACGGAGAGTTTTCCATTTAATAACTGTTCAGTATAAAGTATTTCCAGTATTAAGTGTAAAATTTCCAATTTTTTTCATGTACATTATAATGAGATTTTGCTGTATTTAATTTGAAGAACTATTTTTATGTACATATACTATGTTAGTTACTTTTTTTAATTATAATTTTATATTGAAACTAAATGTAATTTTTTTTTCCTACCAGGAAGACTTCATAATGTTACACATTCATTAAGATGAAAACTGCATAAAACTATACAGTAGGAGTTAGTTATAACACTCCTCAAGTGACTAAAAAATTATGTACATAATAAAAGTGGAAATCTTGTCAATTTCTTATTATAAAACCATTTTAGTGATCCTATTAAAATAGTATTATAATACGAAAATGGGAACATTATAATATTGTTCTACTGGTTTAATTATTGTTTCACAAAATTTCAGAAAAAAAATTTTTATTTTATTTAAATTTAATATTTGCATTGTGTTAATTCTTCTCACCTTAAGAGAGCTTAGTACATAATTCAACGCTAAAAGCATTACTCTATAACTGTAGGGTTCTTGAAGCCAATTTGCGAAAATTAAACAATAGCAATCCTAGACAATAGTTTCAACCAACATTGTAAACAAAATTGTTTTTGGTGTTACGAACTTCTGAGGCACAATCTCTGATGCAGAAACCTCGTGCATTTAACTGCGGCGCAAGAGATCACGCATAACGAATGAGTAATTCTGGATAAATATTTACTCATAAAGTTGGCAAATACCATTATGTAGGATTGTCATTGAGTATTTTATCCAAATTGGCTTCGAAAAAAGCGTAGAACTCAATTGATGATTTCAGCGTTTAATTATCTACCACATACTCTTAAATGGTCTGACGTATGATTCTGTCAGTCAGGCTCATAGAGCGTTTTCATGAAGCTGGGCTAGCTTGAGAGTTTTGTCATCTGAGGAAGGTTGCCCTTCATTCCGGGGTTGTAATTACCTGGTTTGGTAAATATAGTACTTCCCTGGGCGCAAAGGTAGCAGGACAACTTCTTATTTAAATTATACAGGAAAGGTCTGTGTGGTCTCTCACCTTAGGACAACTGCCAAGGGTGGCTCCAAAGCGATAGTTTCCCCTCCGAGCCATCAGGTCGAAAAACATTTGAATTCAAGGTGGCAAAATGATTAAAGCACTGTAAGGCAGGGGAGGGAGAAAGATGTCCATGAACATAGGCCAGGACCCTTTCAAGAGTTGTAATGACTGACCAGTAAAAGTTGAACTGACAAACGTATGTGGGAGTGAGAGAATTTTCAAGGTTAACCGATGGCATAGCGTGTTAATGTGCAACAAGGCAGTACATATATTCTTATAGTGCTATACGAGTAGTTGTTTACTGCCGTCATCTAGCAGCAATGAATTCGGCAGTTTTAATCTCAGGACTTGCGTTTGCAAAAGTCTTCGTCCCAGCCTCATGGTCTGGGAAGTAAGGCCAATTAACGTCAGCTACCGCCCCTCACCTCAAGTCACCACAGTGATTTAGTTTTCAAGTGTAATATTAAATTCAGTGTAGTTTCAAGGGCAATGTTAGGCTGTGCAATGTAAACAAACCAGGGCGTTACACGAGCATTCAAATTACCGCCACGCATGTGACGTCACACCACCAGCCCATCATCAACATAACAACGGACATGCAAAGACTCAAAACATTTATTTTCAACAATTCAAAATTAATTAAGAACTCTGTTATTGTAATCAACAACGGCAATTGTCACACTATATTATAAGAAAGGGTATTATGTTAATTTGAAGTCACATGGTCACGTAAATATTTGAAGAGTATTTTATTTTCAACATGTTTAATTGTTTCTCACAAGTGTTACAGTATGGATATGTTCCAGTCACTCTCAATAATTATTCAACACTCGTCCATGCAAAGGGTTTTCATTTGTATCATCTCATCTTCATTTTAAACCGAATAACGGGACAAATAACATCTTGGCACGCACCCGCAGCCATTGTCTCGCCCCAGTTTATCATCGACAGGCCACGTGGTAGGACATATGTCCCGGAGAGAAATTCAACTTTTGCAAGTCACTGATAATTGTAATTCTGTTCACGTAATTTTTTATTCATCATTTGTTATTATCCTCTTCGTATACCTGTGTTTTTGATTTGTGCGCTTAACGCCAACATCTTTCAACTTTATTTCCACGCCTGTGCGTATCTTTCAACTTTATTTCCACGCCTGTGCGTTTGGGCCGGGAGATCACTGTCTCGGTACTGGCCGACTCCGGAGGTTAGTCAACTAGTCCACAGCTAACAACTATATTTGTATTGTGCCAATTTAATTTTACGCCTACGTGCCTTGTAAGTTTCAACAGTTTTAAGCCACGTAATTATAAGAGTGCCGTGACAGTGTGTGTGTATTGCAAGTCTATCACCAAGTGTTTGTACTTCAGTATAAATAAATCAACATGCAACCAAGTGAGTAAGTGTATTGTGTACAGTCATTTCACTAGGGATATAGGAGCTGACCAAATTACGGTCCTAGGGCAAGGGGCCGTGTGTGGACTGCCTGAATAGTCCACGTGGTGAGAGAGCTAGTTTTCTCTGAGTGCTCCCATAACCTGACCAACCAGCCAACATCACCGTAGGAAGGAGATG
Organism: Medauroidea extradentata; assembly: GCA_003012365.1. Taxonomy (NCBI): domain Eukaryota; kingdom Metazoa; phylum Arthropoda; class Insecta; order Phasmatodea; family Phasmatidae; genus Medauroidea; species Medauroidea extradentata. The sequence goes on from PNEQ01045196.1 coordinate 6,941, forward strand.
CACGCCAGTCGAGCAACACGGGACCCTGAATCACCACCACCGTCCTAGCTGGGCATAATGCTAGGTGGCGCCTAGAGACCAATCTAACCACAGCCACAGCACTGCAATCATTTAATTCATCTTCACCGTCTCCAAACCAATCCTCTCCGACCTCCAGGCATGGTGGTAAATATGTATAAGTAAAGGCAATGGAGTCTAATAACTAACCGTTTAAGTGTTTTAGTACAGTAAAATCTCGTTGTTACAACCCCCTTTATTACAACTATCCCGTTTTTACAACCCTTTTTGAGGAACTGTGAAAAATTTGGGTCAAAAACTAAGGTAAATCTGCTTAAAAATATATTTGTTCCATGTGTTTCTTATCTGTGTTGTATTTTCCTTGGCAAGTGTTATGCTGTAAGAAAAGCATTGCTAAAAAGAGATTACACCTCTCCTGACTGTCCACGGCATCCATTACCCATTCGCCCCCACCCTCTGCCACCATCAAGCTTAGATTGTGCTTGTGTGCGCGCGCGCATCAACTGCCATGCCTTGACGAGACGGCAAGGTATAAAGCGGCAGGGTGGTGGTTGGTGTTGGGGGCCATAGCCCTCCGCTTGTAGCCAACCACTAGTCACATTCCTGAGTCTTGCCTTGTCCTCAACTCCGGAAAGTAGTGTACGTTGCAGCTGCAGCCTTCAAACCCCACCCCATACTGTCTGTCGAGTGCAACTAGCAGCATCCTATCTGGTCACAAAGCCTCATGTTTATTTTCATGCTCCCACTCTCTCCCAGCCATCGCCTTTGTTTCCGTCTGTCGAGGGCCCCGTGGGTTGAGTGCGTAAACAGGTTTTTTCTACAGTACTAAACTATTCTGCATGTGCCCTTTGTGCTAATGTACAAAAAGAAAACACATTGCAGACAAGTTTGGATCGTCATTGTTAAGACACTGTGCTCATTAAAAACACTGTTTCTAAGCCCTCCAACATGGCCAAAAACTGCCTTTTCAGACTGTCGTACATCAAAATGTATTAACCGGATGTAAGTGAAACTCAGACAGCGGTGTACACTGAACTTTGCTACAGGCTTCCACCAATAAAATCATATTGTCCCACAGTAAAAACAGTTTGGCTGGAACCTTGCATGCTACTTCAGAGCTTGGATCGTAGAGGCAATGCAGTATTTAATGCGCGTTTCAAGGTCGCCCTTTATGTTTCTGTCATTTCTGAGCCTCTTAACGCGCTGGTAGGCCTTAAAGTGATTTGTATAGTACTGTCTTACTTCTACATAGTTCTACCTTCACAATTATGAAATGTTCTTATGGAGACAATGGGCACTCATATTTAAAGTACTGGCAATAAAAATAACCCCAATTGTGCCAGACTAACAAATCCAAACCTCAGTTGGCGTTTAAAGTGTGGATTTGTGGATGGAAAAAATTGTTTGAGGGTAGGAGGCAACCCCTTGCTTATGAGAAGTTGCACAATGGTGGAAGAAAGTAAGACATTTTAAGTGCACACGTAAACATAGATATGTAGTGATTATATTCCAATCAATGGAAGATGTTATGTTTGTGGTGTGTTTCCAGTAAGGAGTTATTCCATTACACTAAATGTATATAAACATACTGCATAACAGAACAATGTTTTGTGGTTTTACGTATACTCTGTTATCATGTCCTTAGAGGAAATAAAACACAACAGCACAGAGTTGTTTCAATAAATGACCAAAGGGTTATGTTTTCTAGGCCAATGGAATATGTAAAATTTACAAGTACACTATTCAAATCAACATAAAAAAATAAATACATATACAGGTAGTAACAGCTTATTTTTTCATGCAGATTGTTTGCAGATGTTTGCAATGAGTCATCTTGGTTGAGCAATACCTCATACAAGGATGTGCATCACCCATGATCACAACCTCATGACGTGTTTCAGAATACAGAGTTCTCTGGTGCAACCAACTTGGTGCAGTTGTTGGTGCTCGAGAATCACGGCAATCCTGATTACACTTGCTTGTATCGTGTCCGTGTGCATGGCCACGAGGAGCTTCCTTCCAGCTTACTGACGTAGAATACTGAGACGCTGGCTCTAGTATGGTACAAGTGTGCATGTGACACACACAGTCTTGTATCCGACATATTTTATACATGTGTTATTATAATTATTATAAAATTTAAATACATGTTTTGTAAATTTATATCTTACTGTTTTATTATTTTCATGAACATTGCAAATTTATTTTATTTTGTATGTGAAAAGAATTATGTTAGTGGAATGAAATTCATTCAACATTTGTTTTTATGACATTGGCAATAATGGCCTTTTCTCAGGAAACCTGATTTAGACATACATAGTAAGTTCAAAAGAAAATATAGAAGAATAAGTTTCTTGCAATAATTATGGCCACAAATGTTTGTGATTCGTTTCTCAGGAAGCTGTATTGTGCAACATTTGTTTTTAAGAATAGACGGAACCAAGAGGTATCTTGCTCGCTATTTATATGTTTGATGATTCCTGAAAATGTTTTTGTAATATTGCTTTAGTCATAGAATCAAGGTTTTACTGAAGAGGATGGGCGAGTCTGCAGGGGAAGTGTAAAAAAAACATTTCCCCCAAGTAAGGATATTACGTATGTTTGCTTCTGACAGCCACTGCACCAGCCGTTTGTAGGTACACCTACCACGGGCCGATTAGTTATCACCACTTTCGTTTTGCACTGACGCAGCGTAACGTAAGGAAAATATGTTCTGCACCCGCACCTCTAGTCGGAGTTGGATTTAAATATACTCGAAAATGCAAGACGCAAGGGACGGAGCCTATTTTGGCTCAGCGCAACTTCGTCCTCTCTCCAACTTAATTGATTTCTACGCTTTCATTGAAGCCAATATGGATAAAATACTCAATGACATTCCTACATAATGGTATTTGCCAACTTTATGAGTAAATATTTATCCAGAATTACTCATTTGTTACGCGTGATCTCGTGCGCCACAGTTAAATGCACGAGGTTCCGGCATCAGAGATTATGCCTCAGAATTTCGTAACACTGGAAACAATTTGTTTAAAATGTTGGCTAAAACTATTGTCTAGGATTGCCATTTTTTTAATTTTCTAAAATTGGCTTCAAGAAACCTACAGTTATAGATTAATGCTTTTAGCGTTGAATTATGTACCACACCCTCTTAAAGAAGCCAATCAGAAAAAATTGTAACATCATTCTCACTGTCACTTGGATGGCAGTTTGGCTGTCTGCCAACCCACTGTCTTACATGCAGATATACAGTATACTCATGTATAGAACGCACCACAATTTTTGCAACAAGGTCTAGGAGAAAAAATTTAAGTGCCTTGCTAGAATGTACAAAAAATCTTGGGAGTACAAGACGAGAGACGGTGAAGCAGCGCGAGGGAGACTATGATTGTATGGCTGGGGGGGTAGGGGGAAGAGAGAAGGAAACGTGGCTAGCAACTAAGAAACGAGAGGAAAGATAACATTCACACTGGTTCTCTTAGCGGCGGCGGAGAGGGAGGAGGGGAGCCATGGTGGTTAGGCGTGTCCCGCCCGTCGCCGCAGCTATCTATAGTCTGCCAAGGTAACTTGCTACCTGCCAGTGCTTGCATGTTGTGACGCGTCCTTGCGTCTGCTATGTGTTGCTGTAGTCTATTGTTATGGTTTGTTGTCACTTGGCGTTGAGGTTATGTGGCTTGACGTGCTCCGGATAGCTGAGTTTAGTCATTTAAATGGAGACGGAAACTATTATCATGGTATTGCAAATTAGACTCACGTAATAAGTCAACTGTTTGTTTATTTTTTAATTTTACCTTTTACATTTTTTTGCTTGCTTCATGAATATTTTACAATTGACGGTTTGGTCAACACACAAATAAACGGGAAAATGGTCAGATGTCCGGCGTTACCATGCCCGAACAAACGAAATAAATACGAAGCACTTGTTCGATGCTACCGAAAGACAAACTGCTCTACAACACCGCGACCACCTCGGGCCAGCGCCCGACCCCAACTGCCCTACCACTCACCTCTGCCTCGGGCCAGCGCCCGGCACCAACTGCCCTCTCACGGCAACGGACATGGTAACAAATAGCGCACACGGCGGAGTGATACAACAGTATCCAAAATTTAACAAAACCCGCAAAATTACCCTTACAACATGAAACAAAGCATTCCAAGATTTCCGTTTATAGGTTTTACATTGAAAGAAAATTCTTTATCCACACAAATATAATAATTGGGGACAAAAAGTGCGCAACAGTGGAACTACTTTCGCGGCGCAATACCCTAAGCAACCCCCTGTGATGGCTGACCTACGTGCGTCAATAACCTACGTCAT